>VDFB02185800.1:0-22826 GCA_007258455.2 Sequoia sempervirens
CCTTTGGTTCTTGATGAAGTCTTTATCCTTGCTTGATCATGAGAAACTCACCATCAGTCACAGGGTCTGCCATAAATGTTTTTGGTTCCTCCTTCTTGTCTTCTTCTTCTTGTACCAAATTAGCTCTCCTTTCTCTGCCCCTATCAGCTTGTTCCCATTTAGGACACTTGAAGGAAGGATGCCCTGGTTCATTGCAATTGAAACACCTACCTGTGAATGGTCCTCTACCTTGTCCAAATCTGCCTCCTCCTCTAGGAGTGTATCCACCTCTTTGATCATAAAATATCTCTTTGCCTTTGTCATTGCTGCTCTTATCATTACTGCCTTGTCCTTGCTCTCTATTACCTTTACCCCTATTTGAACTACCTCCTCTTCCACCATTGCTTGATCTTTCTTGCTTCCTTTTCACCTTTTCTTCTGCTCTAATGGCCAACTGAAAACATTCTCCCAATGTCCTTGGCAATTACAAACCAATCTCATCTTGTAGATTGTACCTCAAGCCATTGGTGTACCTGGCTATTTTCTCATCCTCTTCTTCATAACCTCCTCTGATGCTAAGCTTGTGAAATTGCTCAGTATAGGACATCACATCCAAGTCCTTTTGCTTTAAATTCTGCCTCATCCTTTTCACATGAATGGTATGATCAGATGGTAGGAACTGCTCCTTGACCAAACTCTTCATCCTTGCCCATGTAGAGACCTTTGCCAATCCTCTAGCCATCCTATCATTCTGGAAACTAGTCCACCATGTCAATGTTGTGCCTCTCAACTTGGTTTTAGCAAACTTAACCTTCCTCTCTTCATCCATCTCCTCAAACTCAAAGTAGTTTTCTAAGGCATCAAGCCATCCCAACACCTCTTCACTATCCATCTTCCCTTGATAGATAGGCAAGTCTATGTGACTCTTCCCTCCATGACCTTGTACTGCCTTCAACAATCTCAGTAACCTCCTTTCCTTAGGGTCCTCTATCTCATCAGCTTGTTGTTCCTGATTTACCCTCACATGCTCTTCATCTTCATCATTGTTTTCTTGGTCTTCTTGTTCTTCTCTCCTCCTACTCCTCTCAAGGCTATTTATCCTTTCCTGCATATTGTCTTTCTCTCTTCTCCATTGCCTTTCTTCTCTTGCTCTTGCTGCTTCTTGTTCCCTTCTTTCTCTTCTCTCCCTCTCCAAGATCTCCTTCAACTCTTCCAACTCTCTTGCCAATTGGTTTTTTGGTGCCATTTCTATTTCTCCAATCCCTAAAGGACCTACTCACTGCTCTGATACCACTCTGATGCAGATGGTCAGAGATCTTGAAAGAAATTCACCAAGTTACAAGAATATCAATGGTTCACTCACAACCTTTCAACTAGGCACCAACCTGGAGATAAGGCCTCAACTTTGCATTCATGACCTATTTGCTTCCCTTGTGGTTCCAAACAACTGAAATGATCTTAAAGGACTTAACCTAACTTGACTCAAATGGGTTTCAAGCCCTAACCCTCTGTTTTGAACAAAACTGACCTTTTCTCCATAACTAGCCTTCTAGCCCTATTAGGCCTTTGGCGAAGGATTCTTGACTTTTCCCTCAAACTTTGCAAATGAACCTCCAATCTAAAGATTTTTTTAGGTGTGGTTTGTGATGAAAAACATCATGTCAACTCCTAGGCATCACTTGTTTCAGACAATCTTTCTTCAAACCCTGTTGTTTCCTCAAAATTAGTCCTAATTAGCCCTATTTTTCAAAGCAACCCCTCTTCAAATTTGTCCCCTGACCTTGAAACTCTCAACAGTCTTCCAAAAAATTCCCAAACCAAATATTTTTAGACTTTTAATCTTCTAGGTTACTCTTAACATGCCAAATTACAAAACCCTCCCTAAATTGGCTTAAAACTAGGGCTTTTTGATTCTAGGACTTCCAAACACTTCCAGGTCTTAAATTTTGACTTTTCACCATTCATTCATCATTGCTCAACTACTGCAACTCAAAAATGTACCTCTTGTTAAGGTAGATTCTCCACTGCTATACCCTAGGGTCCATCTTCATGCCCTTTCCTTTGCTAATTCACTGTGCACATGTTAGTTTTCCTCTTCCCTACACATTTCTTTGTTAGTTTCTTATAATACATGTCATATGTGATCCATTTCATAGATGTTAAGTCATAATACTCCATGAAATGGATCATTCCTTCATTAAAAACTCTCAAAACAGAGCAAAATCTATATTTTCCTGTAGATAGTCAGCAAAAATGTGCAAGAATTGATCTATTTCCTTTATCAGAACATGTGAAAGGTATCAAAGCTTGTAAATACAAACCCCTAAGGCATCCAAAAGCATATAACTTCAATAGAAATCAATGGATCATCAAGAAAACATAGAAAATTGCTTGAAAACAGGAATTTCTGTTGAATTTTCTGAGGACAGTCTGTACAAAGCTTTCACCAATCACCTAACCTCCGTAAAAATGAACATTTTAGGGTTATAAACCCATTCTCCAACTGATCCAACTGATTTGGATTGATTACATTGCTTAATTAACTCTAAAATTCTAAAAACTCCCTTTCCCGCCTAAACTAAAATTCAAAAATTTGAAATTGCAAACTTGAAATTTATTAAAAACCACCACCTAAAAACTATTGGATCTTCAATATCCAAGTTTATTTGACCAACCTAAAGCATTAGATCACTAATCAAATCCCTAGAACATAATTTTCCCTTTACATTGCATTTTTAACCTAGATTCCTTATTAGGAACCTTAGAACTTTTAACATTCTCATTACATTTATTCATCCCAAATGCCATTATAGGCTTCAATAGGTCATAATTGATGCTTTGACTTGTTTGAAAGGTCCTCCTGACCCCTACACACTCCTGATCCTTGAAGTGCTCCTTGAAGGCCCTGGGTGCTCCTGCACCACCTTCTGACTTGTCTATCATCATCACAGTTTTCCCAAAAGTCTTCAATGTGTGGTCTATGGGTATAATTCCTCTCAACCTACTTCTTTAGTTTTCTGAGAGGATCCAAGCCTCCTCTCTCTGTGTGTAGCTCTAGGTTGTATTTTGCAAGATCCTTTTTTTAGTTCTTAGTACACAAGGCAGGAGGGAAGTAATACATCCCTTGCCTGAATGTAAGGGGATATGGAACCCCAGCACAATTCTTATTATGCAAAAAGGTGTGGGAATTTTACAACTGTCGATTAAGCTCCAACAATATGATTCTATCATTTGGGTAATGGGGAAGCTAATAGGGTTTTCCCAAGAATCCTTCTACTATGATATATGTAAATTTAGGGAACTGGATGAACTAGTACTTGAAACCTTTCACTACAGCTTTGGCACTGTGGGACATTCTCCCATGGTAGTCTCCTCCCAGGGTCCTAATGATGTGCCCAATCAAGGCATCATTAACCCTTCTATAATCTTTCTTGAAATTTCTATATTGTAGTTGTGGGTAGAAATCATACACCTTAAGTTCCCCCTTCTTCGTTCCTAGTGTCCCAACACAGTCTAATCCTTTATAAGGGAACTTCACAGCTAGAAGGTAGACTAGGTAAGAAGTCATGTAGAATTCAAAATCATTCTTTACTACTATGAGCTGATTGTGCAAGTTCTCACTAATCATTTTAGCCCAGTGGAACTTCGCATTTCCCCGAAGGATCTCTTCTAAAAAATAGAACATCCACTCCTCAAAGAGTGAGGAAATGGGAAGGCCCATTACTCTACTTAGGAGAGTCACCAAGTCATTAGTTTCCTCTACAAAGTTGCTTTTGTATAGTGTTTGAGGTACCTTGTTGGCACTGCCCCTCTTTTCTTTTAGCCATGTCTGGTTGATTGTTCTTTTGCAGCCTATGGGGTCTTCTTGTCATACTTCAAAGGAAAACTCTTTTTCAACTACCTCCATTTTATCAAAAAGGTGGATACAAAATTTTTTCCCAATGGACTGGGGAGACAATTCTTCCAGTACTCTCCCATTGGCGGTGACCATCCTTCTGTTTTGAGCGTGATAACACTCTTGACAAACAAAAACCAATTTTGGAGCAACTAAAGCGGGAGGGAAGCCTGTTGCCTTAGCAAGTCCACCCTTCTTGATTCTTAAGGCCTCCTCTATTTTAGGGTCTACCATGACCCTCTGTATGACTCATTGATACTAACATGCCCTATATCAGTATTCGTAACCTTACTCTAGTTGGAGGTGATTTTCAAGGTACACTTGACCCCATGGAACTCATACTTCATTTGTGCCTTCTCCTCTTTTCCTCTTGGAGTCCTTGTTGGTTTCTTTCCTTTGTTATCCTTCTCTATCGGCTTCTCAATTGGTTCCATAAATTATGCACACAAAAAATATAGTAAGT
Source organism: Sequoia sempervirens (assembly GCA_007258455.2). Classification (NCBI taxonomy): domain Eukaryota; kingdom Viridiplantae; phylum Streptophyta; class Pinopsida; order Cupressales; family Cupressaceae; genus Sequoia; species Sequoia sempervirens. Next base: position 4,338 of record VDFB02185800.1, read on the forward strand.
GTTTTGAAAGATTGGGAGGGAAAATTTTATTTAAACCATGCAAACATATCATCAAGCACATCCATATACCCTTAAAAAATCATTACATTCATCATATTTTATCATTTTAAGCCCATTTGTAATTTTTGTAGAAATACGGGTCTGGAGGTGCAGGTTTCTGCCTCATGGAATCCATCGGGGTGAAAGCCTTAAGGAATGACACAAGGAAGACGGACTTCTGCAGGCATCCACCCGATGGTGAATTTCCACATGCTTTGATTGTTGAGAAAATTTTGCATGAAGTCATTGGGCATGTGCACAAATTTTTGATGGAAGTACCTAGAATCACTTCCCCTTTGTCAAGTTGGTCTTTTGGGTTTATGCGAGGAATGAGGATGTGGTGGCTACTGATGGGGTTTTTGCTTTAGTTTTTCTATCAAGATACATCATTAGGTAAGCGGTGTTCCACAAGCAGAGTTTCACATGGTAGAATCTGCAAGGTCTCTTGGTCAATTTTAGTCTTCAACATTTTGGCACGTGCATGGAATCATTCTTAGTCATTTTTCTTAAAGCCTTGATCATATTGTTAAGTACGGGAATTAGGTATGTGGAGGTTGTGAGGTGGGTCACCGTTGGAGTCTTTTCTGCAAGACAATGACTTTAGATAGGTGTCATTCTATGGAGGGCAACCTGCATGGTGGGACCCGCAAATGCATTTTTCTCTTAACTTTCTTAAGTTTTGCTTGAGTGTGATCTTTAACTTTAGGCTAGTGCTATTTTGAAGCCATCAAAAATTTGGAGGGTGAAAACTACTACTGGAAAGGCCGCATATGATCTATCATTAAACAACGGCTAGGATGGGTCATACTTTTGTTGGTGGCGACCCACATAGGTGAATTTGTATCAACATTTTGACTTGGGAACTTTGGAATTTCATACTCTAGTGTAGGCTCATGAAGGCGATGGGTGTTAGGAACGCATAGTGGGAATCCACATTTGATTTTTCATTGGGGATGTCACTACCGAGATGGACTTCTGCATGAGGCAATTCGCAAGGCGAGATTTGCAATGGTCTAATTGATTTATGGATTTTGACATTTGGGACCCAAGTGTGGGGGTTTAGGGAAGTGGTCAATGCGAGGATCACATGGTGGAGATCCATGTAGGGTTTTCCATTAAACAATGGCTGGGGCATGATGACCTTGTGCGGATGGTGGCTTGCAGGGGTGGACCCATAAAAGATGTGTTGGATTAAAGTATCAAGTTCATAGTTGTTATTTGCAGAAGTGAGGAATGCAGAATCTGAGTGGTGGAAGGACATAGGGGTCTTTCCATTTGATAAGGGCCAAGGGGACATGGGGTTTTGCATGTGGAGACCTGCAAGGATGGGCTTGTGTAATCCTATGAAATTATTTGTTTTATTGAGTGAGTGTTTTGCACCTTAGCGGTGATATTGAAAGCGGGATGACCAGAGCAAGGACTGCATGGAGTTAGTCGTTCACCAATTTTGAAAGGGAAGTAGACTTATGCAAATGGGATTTCGCAAACCCCTTCATGTTTCACTGTTTATGTTAGTTCAACGAGAGTTTGAAGATTTGAATGTGGGGGGTCGACGAAGCAAGGGTGGCCACAATTTTCACAGCTTCAATGACATTTGGGATGGGCCTCCTCAGTTGAGAACCTGTGAAGAAGCTTGAACATTCTAGCACTCTGTCGAGGTAGGTTTTTCTCGAGTTTAAAATCTTGAAGAGCAATAAAACCCTAGACATAGATCTGGCTACAGACTTCAAATGCACATAAATTAAGAGATGAACACGTAGCTTTTAGTTGTGCAAGTGGAGGAGACAAATCAAAACCTATGCCTTCAAAATTTCTTTAGCATGTGCACTCCCCAAATTTGAAATTTGCGAGTGAAAATTATAGGTCCCGTTGAGGAGTTTTTATAGGCACTCAGGCACTAATGGCCACATTAATTGTAGGTAGGACAGGGGCATGGGTTGGTGAGGATACGGAAACCTGATGGCCAAAATATTTCAGGTTGAAGATCATGTGGAAAAGTATGATGCAAGATCCACATTCTGGGCGAACATGGGTGGAATTCCATAGGGAACGAAAAATAAAAGGCAGAAATCTATGAGGGGAACCCATGATGGAAGACCCGCAAAAGGCGAAGGATGAGGCAACCTCGAAACGACAAAACCCGCATGTAAAATTCCATAAAGGCCTGAAACCTCATGAAACTTGGGTGAATTATTTTTTCCAAGAGGGATTTGTAAATTTTAAGGCTCATGAGCAACTTAAGCTTAAAAATAGGGGCACACAAAATAGGGAAAAGGAAAAATGACTCAGCAAAAGTGAAACGAAAAGAGGGGGTCCCCAGTCTAAATGGGGTGTGTGTGCTATAGGAACAAAAAACATCATTTGCATGCTTCACAAATCCAAATTAGGTCAGTCATAACTAGAAAACATGAAATATGAAGTAATTCGGCCTTCACATCATTAGCGGTACATAAGAATGATAAATCATTATTTGAATCTATTTTAGATGAGTTGAAATGACCCATAAAAACCTTCAAACACTCCATAAGCTCCACTCACACTTGAAATTATGGCACACATCATCAACATGACTTAGTCGACCTCAAAGAGCATCAACCAATAGAACATCCATTTCTTACAACAACCTATACAAGAGAAGCTAGAGAATAATTTTTGGAGAAACAAAAAAAATTGCATGATATTCAAGAACATTCTCATACATCCCTTTCACAACTTCATGCAGTGACAAGTTGGCACAAGCCAATAGACATTGAAACTAGTCACTAGATAATATAGTATTGCATAGTGTCACTTCTAACTTTCTCTGGGGTAGGGTTATTGACATGGAAATTTGGATATAGCACCTTCACATCTCAATGAACTTATCTTTTGATCTACACAACCATGAATTCAAATATGTGAGAAAATTAGAGCCAACCTTTACACCTCTATGAGCATCCTCACAGAATCAACATAGACTTCAAACCACCACTTTCAAAAACACCTTTTTGGAAACCCAAAAGACTTGAACCTTGGATAAAAAAGATTTGAGACACCATGAATCTATCTTCCAATCCACAAGAGAAAAACATCATCAATGAAGAAATTTAGATCATTTCTTATATACTTTGGCAACTGAATAGGTATATTACAATACACTCCATAGAAATTTTGGCATCAATGACAACCAAACTGTAAAAATATCCCCCTTTATCATTAATGGAAAAACTATCCTCACTCCACTTGGGTGCACAATCTCTCCCCCTTGTACATCAAGGACAGAGAGCAAAGGACTCCCCCTTTTGAAAATATATCTTTCTTGAACCAACTTATAGGCTCCCCCTGTTAGTATCAACAACTACCTACTCCCCCTGAGAGGTAGCTCCCATCAGTACAGGAACAAAGATATGATTTGAATTACTCCCCCTAGAAAATGCACCAACTATGAATCTAGGAAGGAGGGGCAATTACCCCTAACTTTTTCTTGAGATATTCAAATGTATCCTTTGTAAGTGACTTTGTAAAACTTTCTGCAACCTGATCCTTTGTAGATACATACTCCAACTTCACTTCTTTATCTACAAATTTCTCTCTCAGAAAGTGATACTTGATTGATATGTGCTTGGTTCTAGAATGCATCATTGGATTCTTTTAAATATTAATAGCACTTGTATTATCACATAGAATAGGAATAGGATCATCATACTTTATCTTGATATCCTTTAATGTTTGCTTCATCCACAAAAATTGAGTACAATGAGATGATGCAATAATATACACTACTTCTGCTATTGATAAAGATACTAAATTTTTCTTCTTACTATGCCATGAAACCAATCCATTTCCCAAAAATAAAGCACCATCACTGGTACTCATATCATTACCACAACCCACCCAATCAACATCAATGTATGCAATCAAATCAAATTCATTACCTTTTGAATACCATAATCCATAATCTAGAGTTCTCTTAAAATATCTTGAGATTCTCTTGACTACATTCACATGAGTTTCTTTAGGATTAGCTTGAAATCTTGCAACCAAATATACATACATGCATAATATCAAGTCTTGAAGCAATTAAATACAATAGGCTTCCAATCATAGATCTATATAAAGTTTGATTTGTTGGAAAAATGAAGAAGATTGACTATCTCTATAGTCTTGTGTTATCATTGATGTCACCATATTGTGATTACAAGTTTAAGGTTGTGCCTGATTTGGTATTTTGGTTTGGTATTTGAATCGGTATTCATGCTACTCCCTTTGGTATTCTAGTCCGCACTCCTCCATAGTCAACAGTTATTGCTCAAGGTTTTGGGAAATTGCCTATGATTGTTGAAGGCATACATGTTTAGAATATTACGTGCTTTGGTGCTTGTACAGTGTTGTGGCAACCAAAAAAATGTTTATTGATTTTTTCTTGAAGTCTATTCATGGCCGACCTCTTGGGGTAATTATAAAATGGTGAATTAATTTTTTTCTATGCGGATACATGTGCGATCTATTTTTTATCTATACTGACTTAATATAGCGTGCTAGAAGTTTGAATTACTTGGAAATATTTTGTGGATGATTGGGGCTGATAGTTGGTATTGGTGTAAATATGAAGTGCATCTAATTAGGCCAACCTAATTGATGCCTGCAGATAGATCAAGTATATATATGTAAATGTTGAACAAGTTTTGGAGCAATCATGAATGAAAAAGAATTAAGATATAGATAGAGTGTGATTGATGAGGCAGTAGAAAATATGAAAGTGAATGAATATAATGAAGTGTGTCAAGTCAGTGTATTGAGCATCACCGGAATTGTATCAACACTTGTTAGGTGCATTATTCTCAATTCATTTTGGCTGTAAAGCCTTATTTTGTTCTATAAATCCTTTTTGTAGGTAGTGAGCCTCCCTATAAGCAGTGAGCTTTTGTATCTGGGCAGTGAGTCCTTTCTGGGTAGTGAGCCCTTGGCAGTGAGCCTTACAATTTTTTGTTCTAGAACAACTCTATATTGTGAGTTAATCCTCACAGTGGTTTTTCCCTCATGATGTTTTCAATGTAAAATCTGGTGTTCAGTGTGTTATCTTACTTTCTATTTTGTATCTCTTGCTTATGTTTAATAACAAAACAGTGTGATTGTGGAATGGATATGTGTTGAAGTTTTAAAGTTAAATTTTTGGGACAACTAATTCACCCCCCCTCTTAGTTGTCCTGCATCCTTTAACAATTGGTATAAGAGCTTTGGTTCCTCGGTGAAGAACTTAACCACTTGAGGAGGATCCTGAAGATTGTTTAGATGGATGATAAAGGACAGATCCAGACTGCTCTTGAGGATCTTGACAAAGTGAAAAGAGAAAACAGAGATCTGAAGGAAAATATTGATGATACAAATGAATGTGTCTGAAAGTTGAAAGAACAACGAAAGAAATTCATGGAAAGACATAGGGAAGTAAGTGAACAGCTGAAACAAGAGATAATTGGACTGAAGGTGTCGGTAGAAGAAAATAAAAGAATTGAAGAATGTTTGAATACTATTGTGCAGAACAAAGCTGATGAATGCACTAAACTTGAATAGGAGGTAGTGAATCTGAGGATGGAACTGGAGAAGGAAAAGCTTTGTGAGAACAAGTTCAAATCTAGCTTCGATAATCTTGAAGAATTGATTGTTCGACAAAAATCAAGTAAAGACAAGGCTGGTTTGGGAAATGATGCAAGTGAAAGCTCTAAGGGAAATAAAATGACTTAGGACAAGGGTAAGTAGAAGAGGAAGTTTGCAAGAAGACAACTTGTGAGACAACCTAATGTAGAAAGGTATACCTCCTTCAATGGTATTTGTTTTTCCTGTGATAAATATGGTCATAAAGCAACAAAATACAGAAGAAAAATGAATCAGAATTAGTTTCCTGGCTCTTTCTCTGGATAATGTTTTTCATGCAAGAAATTTGGACATAAGGCTACTGAATGTAGATCTCAAGTGAGCAGGATGATGATGAATAGATTTCTTGGAGATAGAATGAATCAATTCTTTAATGGATACTACTATACATGCAACAAATTTAGTCAATATAGGTCAAGAGGTAATGGAGGTACTACTAATCAGAAAAGTGTTGTCTACTACAATTGTAATAAACCTAGACACATCTCAAAGGTTTGCAGAAGTAAGAAAGGAAAACAGTCTACTTCGATAGGGAAGAATGATCCAGTAAAGAAGATTGACAAGGAAGAAGTGAAACAGGATATGAATAAGATATGGAAGAAGAAAGGGAATGAAGAAGAAGAAAATCCTAAAACTATTGATGTGTTTATGCTCTCTTCTGGTATAGATGACTTATTCGGTAATTAGACCTAGCAAGTTATTAGGGGGAGCATTATTAGAAAAATTATAAAACACCCTAATGTATGGCATGTTAGAGGCTAGCACGAGGTTGAAATGTGAAAAATGAGTATTCAAAAGTTTTGGAAAAGGAACCAAAAGAAAACATGTTGGCATGGAGACTTGTGGACCGAATTAGGGTCTTCTGTGTTGGGAAGGATGTTTTTAGCAACTTTTTGATGTTTTCTGCATTTAATGTGTGGTTAGAGGAAATTCAATGGTGTATAAGTTGAAATATTGTGAGTCTTCTTGGTTAATTGAGCATTTGAAAAATCTGAGCAATCTTGAAACGAGCTGAAGCAATTCTGAAAGAAATTCATAGAAATTAACTCAGGTAATCAAAGAATTCGTTTCTCTATTTACAAAAGGGTAGAAGAAGAAAAATGAAGAAGTCTCGAATAATAGAAAGTGTAGAAATGGAAAAATAATTGAGTGATGTCCTCCCTCTAAAGCTAAAAGGAGTTGAGCTAGAGGAATTTAATCATAGGAAGATGAAAGAAATGGAACTAGGGCTGAACCAAGATGAATTACAAAACATCAAAACCCTAGGTATGGATTTGTGGAGTGAATTTTTGTGGGTTGTTGATAAAGATTTTATCTTGTTCTTATTGAATCGTTTCAAGAATAGAAGCATTGTATTGGACAAACCCTACTTGGTTACGAAGGAAGCAATCGAGGCAATCACTGGCTTATGTAGTATCAGTGACCTTCCTAGAAAGAAAATTGTAAAGTATAAAGATGTGGAGGAATTGAATGGTATTTGTAAAGGCCCACGATCTTTATTGATAAATACTCTTGAAGATTTGGCTATGAGGTATGTGGCGTATGGTATTTCTTACAAGGTCTATTTTAGAAATTGTGAAGATTCCACATCGGCCATTGTTGTTCATATTGCACACATGATGGTTAAAGAGAATAGGAAATTTGACTTGTGTAGCTTGTTGCTTGAGAATATTTCTGAGAATGTTCAAATATCGGTAATTGAGAGTTATTCCTTTTGTTTCAGATCTTTTCTGGTATGCTTGGTGTTTTAATTTTTGAATTCCCTGTTGGGAAAAGATAATGTGGTATGGGAATTTCGAATTCCGATTGGAAAATAGGTTTATAGGTATCTGGAGGCATTGCCAGACAGTGCAAGTATGTGGAAGTCTTATTTCACATCCTTGAAAACAAAACTTTTCTCCAGTATATCTGCTTCGAGTTAGTCTGAGGTGTGCTCATCCTTTGGTAAAAAGGAATTGGAGATTTTCATTAGTGAATCCCCTCTGAAATCAAAGAAGAAGAAATTTATAACTGAAGATATCATTGACATTTCAGATGAAAAGGAGAATGTATCCTCTGATGACATCTAGTCTATGTTAGTTAAGGGGAAGATGAAGAAGCTTGGTGAATTATGGAATGCAACCTCTCCTATTGGTAGATTGAAGATTGATGATGCTTTTGTAGAATACCTACTTCAGAAAGGTATTGGTGTATCAGTTGTTTCTAATTTATTTTCAAAAAATATTGTTGAGATTATTGAAGAAAGAATGTTACTTGAAGTTCTAAAAGGATGTAAATTTGAGGCTTTGGTTGAAAAGAGGTGTAATAAAGCTAAAGGGAGATTATCTGAAATGATCATGGAAACAAAGAAGTGCATTAAAGAAATATCTGAAATTTACAAGTATTTTCTCCGGTGGCCTGTTGCAGTAGACAATTTCAAAAGTAAAATTGATGCAATTGAGTCAAAAGTAAACATTATTGGAAAGAGTTTTGACATCTTTGAAGATAAAGAAGGAAAGAAAAGATTGAGAGTTGGTGAACTGCAAGCTGAACCAGTTGTTGTGCAAAGGCAGAGAGATGATGTAGTTAAGAATTTTTGGCTCCTTAAGGAAATTGTTGAGGTCCGGTTAGACCATCTTTTTAGAATTCTTACTGATGCAGAAGATGTTGAAGGAAAAAGTTCATATTGTTCATCATCTTTTACTCTGCTGGGTGTATTGGAAAACATCTACACTTGAATGGAGTCTGCTACTTTTAACTAGAAAAAGTTGCATCCAGTTCTTGATGAAAGATACAAGAAAGTTTTTTAGGTGAAGAGTGTTATCTTTACTTGAATCCTGAATGTTCTATTTTTGTTGTTTTTGCCATGAAGAAGAAAAAGGGGAGAAGAAATTTTTGGTCATCTAGAAGTTTTTGGAATCTTTATAACTTTTGATGTCACCATGTTCAAATTTTTGTACATCCTGTATACACCTAAAAATGGTCACATTATAATAAGTCTGGTAATTAATTAAATACAAGTTATTTAGTTAAATCTCTAATTCAATCTACATATAAATAAATTTAATTATTTATTTATATTGTTCATTTTCTAATTCTTCTATCTTAATTAAATAAGTTTAATTATTTATTTAATTTAATCACTTTTCTAATTCTTCTTAATTAAATTAAATAAACTTTACAATTTATTTAATTTAATTATCACATTGCTTTATTTTGAATAAAGTAAATATTCTTCCTTTTTCCAAAATCATGAAATCATCTTTAAATCTTCTAAAAAATCACATTGCTTTATTTTAAATAAAGTAAATATTCTTCCTTTTTCCAAAATCATAAAATCATCCTTAAATCTTCTAAATATTCTTCTTTTTTCCAAAATCAGGAAATCATCTTTAAAATATTCTAAAAAGCCATCTCACACATAATTAAATATTTTTCAATATTTAATTAGAAACTTCCAAAACCACATGTCACATGAAATTAAATAATTTTATTATTTAATTAATGAATTATCTTCAACTACAAAACCAACTCATAACTAAACTTGAAAAATGGCAAGTTGCCTTCATTTTTGAGTGAAAGGTTTTGTGGGAAGGAAACATCTTCCTTCTTTTTCTCTAGCTTCCATCTTTCTCTCCAACTTCTCCATTCTTACCATTCATCTTACCAGACTGAATCTCAACTGTTGATCTTTGCCAACTAAGCTTTTTCCTTCAAAAACTCTATAAATCTAACCTTTCACAGGCCATTTGTATCGAATTCTTCAGACATCCTTATGCTGTCAAAATCATTCTTCTATCTTCCATCCATCTCCATCTATCATCTTCATTAGGTCGTTATGCTGCAAATTGAGCAACCAACATTCCTTCAACAATCAACCTTCAAAATCTTGCATTCTTATGCAGGTGGAGAAGAGCCATGGAGGTCAATCAACTCTAGTTTGAAAATTGGTTTGCATATCTTTTATTTATTTGCATTTTCATTCTAGTTTGTGCTTCATGGTTCTTGATAGGATTTAATTAGTTTATTGTTTTCAAAACATATAAACCTTTGGATTTATACCTATCTACACATTGTTTTTGGCCACCCTTTTCCATTGATGTCAAGGGAGGTGGAATTGGAGAGTTTTCGGTAGTGGGGAGAAATTTAAATTGTTGGGAGAGTTTGAAGGAGAAGTTTTTGTTCCATGTTGCCATCAATGACAAAGGGGGAGATTGTTGGAAAAATGAAGAAGATTGACTATCTCTACAGTCTTGCGTTGTCATTGATGTCACCATATTGTGATTACAAGTTTAAGGTTGTGCCTGATCCGATATTTTGGTCTGATATTTGAATCAGTATTTGTGCCACTCCCTCTAGTATTCTAGTTAGCACTCCTCAACAGTTAACAATTATTGCTCATGGTTTTGGGAAATTTCCTATGATTGTTGAAGGCATACATGTTCAGAATATTACGTGCTTTGGTGCTCGTACAGTGTTGTGGAAACCAATCGAATCTTTATTTTTTTTTGCTTGAAGTCTATTCTTGGCCGACCTCTTGGGGTAATTATAAAATGGTGAATTAAATTTTTGCTACACGAATATATGTGCGACCTATTTTTGATCCATGCCAACTTAATATAGCGTGCTGGAAGTTTGAACTACTTCTTGGAAATATTTTATGGATAATTGGGGCCAACAATTGGTATTGGTGGTAAATATGAAGTGCATCTAATTAGGTCGACCTAATTGATGCTTGCAGATAGATCGAGTATATATATGTGAATGTTGAATAGGTTTTGGAGTGAGCATGAATGAAAAAGAATGAAGATATAGATAGAGCGTGATTGATGAGGTAGTGGGAAATGCAAAAGTGGGCGAATATAATGAAGTGTGTCAAGTCAGTGTATTGAGCATCACCAAAACTGTATCAACACTTGTTAGGTACATTATTCTCAGTTCATTTTTGCTATAAAGACTTCTTTTTCTCTGTAAATCCTTTTTGTAGGTAGTGAGCCTCCCAATAAGCAGTGACCTTTTGTATCTAGATAGTGAGTCCTTTCTGGGTAGTGAGCCCTTGGTAGTGAGCCTTATAATTTTTCATTCTAGAACAACTCTATATTGTGAGTTAATCCTCATCGTGGTTTTTCCCTCATTGGGTTTTCCACGTAAGATCTGGTGTTCAGTGTGTTATCTTACTTTCTATTTTGTATCTCTTTCTTATATTTAATAACAAAACAGTGTGATTGCAGAATGGATATGTGTTGAAGTTTTAAAGTTAAATTTTTGGGAAAACTGATTCACCCCCCCTTCTCAGTTGTCATGCATCCTTTAACATGATTATCCAAGGGAGACTCATCATCTTTCCTCAAATGACAACCAGTTACCATGGGAATATTCACTAGTTTGCAATATTCCATACCAAAGTTCTTCAACATATCTTTGACATAATTTTCTTGAGAAATAAACAAACCATCATCTAGCTGATCAATTTGAAGACCAAGACAGAAGGACAACTCAGTTATCATAGAAATTTCAAATTCCTTCCGCATTTCTTCAACAAACTTCTTGCACATCCCATCATTTCCACCAAAGATTATATCATCAACATATACAACTACTATAAAAAAAATTCATCCTCAATCTTGAAGTAAAGATTACTATCTATGGTACCTTTCCTAAATCCTTGTTGAAGCAAGTATTTCTCCAACCTTGCATACCAATCCCTATGAGCTTATTTGAGATCATACAATACCTTTGAGTCTGCACACCATGTGTGGGTCTTCTGATAACTTGAATCCTTCAGGTTTCTCTATGTAGAATTCTTCCAAATTTCTATTTAGGAAATCTGATTTGACATCCATCTAATATACTTTAAAGTCCTTGTGATCTGAAAATAAAGAAACATTCTAATTGCCTCCATTCTTGCAATTGGAGAAAAAGTCTTCTCAAAACCAATTCCTTCTACTTGTGAATAGCCTTTACATACCATTCTTTCTTTGTTTCTTACAACTTCTCCATCCTCATTCAACTTATCCCTCAATACCCAATTTATTCCTATCATTCTTATCTATAGGCCTTGGAACTAGTTACCAAGTTTGATTCTTCTCAATTTGTTCAATTCTTCTTCAATTGCATGTATCCATTCTTCATCATTGCTAGCATCCACAAAAAAATTCAATTCTATCTTTGATAGTAAACAAAAATTTGCTTATTCATTTATCTTTGCAAGCCTTCTCCTGGTCAACGCTCCTTCATTCTTATCTTCAATAAGTTGATCCTCTAAATTATTTCTTTGGACATACTTGGCAGGATTTTTACTGTATTTTTCTACTATTTCTTCTTTCTCTTAAACTTCTTCTTTTTCTTCTTCTGAGTAGGGAGGTGCATCAGATTCATAGTCCTCAACTTCATATATATTCTAATGTAAATTTTCATCAACCCTAACATTTGTGCTTTCAACCATCTTTCCTAGTCTTTTTTTGTAGCACCTATATGCTTTACTCTGAGTTGAATATTCATGAAAAATACCTTCATCGGCTCTTGAATCAAACTTTCCCAAAACATCTTCATCTCTTCTGATGTAACATTTTCTTCAAAAGACTCTAAAATGCTTGAAAGTTGTAGTTCTTCCATGCCATAAATCGTAAGGGGTTGTAGTGTTGTTCACCCTTGATATCCCTCTAAGAATGTAGACTGTAGTATGAACTACCTCTTTCCAATAAATATCAGGTAGATTTTCTTCCTTCGACATATTCCTTTCCATCTCTTGAACAGTCATATTATTTCTTTCCATTACCCTAGTTTGTTGAGATTTCCTAACCAGCAAATGATGCCTCCTTATTCCATATGCCACAAAATCATTGAACTCATTTGAAGTGAACTCGCCTCCTCTATCAAACCTCAAACATTTGATCTTTTCATTCATTTCATTCTCAGCCATTGACTTGAAAATTTTGAATCTATGAAAAGTAACATATTTATCTTTCAAGAATGTAACCCATGTTATCCTAGAAAAAACATTAATAAAAGACATGAAATATCTTTCTCCTTTCAGAATTTTTGTTTTGGTAGGTCAAAAATCAGTATATATCGCTCAATAGTGGAAGGCCTCTTTAATTAGAAACTTATCCTTGTCTATTTTCCAAACTGACATTCTTTGCACAAAGTACTTACAGGATTGATTATCTTAGGCATATCTCTTATCAAATGTGATGAGATGATCTTCACAAGATTGTCAAAAGTGATTTGTCCCATTCTCCTATGCCAAAGCCAACATTCACTTGCTTGTCCTAGAAGAAAACTTCTCCCATTAACATCCTTTAGATTGTATATGTCACCATTTGTCCTAGATCCTTTTGCAACCAATTTTATAGACTTTCCTCTACTGATTTCACACCCTCTTTCATTGAATATGAGACAGTATCCATTTTTGCACATTTGACTCACACTAAGAAGATTGTGCCTGAGATCTTTAACATAAATACCTTATATCTCATGCTTTCCATCAATACTTATTGTACCTTTTAATGATTTGCTGCTAGTATTATCTCCAAACATTATACTCCATTCTACTTCAAGCTTGATAAAAATATTATCCATTGTCATGTGGTTGGAAAACCACTGTTAATCCTAATGGTTGCCTCATCTTTTGTATGAAAGGTAGTACACACAACACTTGAATCTTTAGTATTCTTAGTAAGCCAAGAACAAGGTTTACATCCTCATTATCCAAACCACCTAGATTCACCATCATTTGAAGGTAGAATCCTCTTTAGATAGAGACTCTTTTGAACGCCTGTCTTCTTGAATCTTTGTTCTCTTTTCAAAATATTTTTAAGGTTGTTTAGACACAAAATTACTAACCTCCACTTAAAACATTTGAAGAAAATTAGTGCAACTGTGCCCCGATACTCCTCTTCAACTTCCTTACAAAGTTTGTTTCTTCTTCAATAGTGTATTTACTTTGACAACTGCTTCATACATCTCCTTCTTGTTACAAGTACGAGTAGTTTGTGTTATCATTGATGTCAATAGGATTCTGTTTTTATTTTCATTAATGTAAACTAGTGATGGTTGAGAAGTTGTGATGATGCTTTGATTAGTTTCATTATGTTGTCATTAATAAGTGTTACTAGTGTCGGCCTCTGGTATTACTTTGATAAGCTTCTTCTTTTGGATGTTGTTTGGTTGAGTTGGTTTGGTGATAATGAGGAAGTATTGAAGATGATGAGAATGTGTTTGTGGTACTTGGTTTCCAAGTTCTTTTGAGAAAATTTGAATAAAAGAGGAAATAGTGTGTTGCAGAGGTGTTGTGGCATATAGAGTGGTGTTCTGGTTTTGCTCCACATTTCTTTTGTATTTGAAAGATCTACCCATGTGGTTTCACTTTATGTGATTAGAGTTGTTCATAGATTTCATATCCAGAATTTCTTGGTCTAGATTATTGTGCAAAGAAATTTGTGTTCACTAGTGTGTGAACCATGTTGCAATGTTGTCTGGGAGAAATGGTTTTTCTTTGTATTTCTTCGTAGTTTTTTTTTGGTCTTGTGGTTCTAGAAGTGTGCTAATAAGTTTCATATCTACCTTTAGTTGAATTTTTTCATGGTTTTATGCTCCGCAAGTTGATTTCGTGAGTTACAATATGTGGAATTTTATCTAGGTGAACAGGATGAGTTTCTTCTTCAAGTGAAAGTTGTTACAAAGGAATTTGTTGGATTTGAGGTGTTGCTGGAATATTCTAAGATTGTGTTTTGTGTTGTGTATGGTCTATGAGTCTCGTCTTTGGGTTTTGAGAATCATGTATAGTTATTGTTAGATGTTTACGTAATATTTTAATGGAGCCTCGGATGTTTTACACTAATTGTAGATTTGCTTCAGTGATTGTGGAAGCATAGCATGGTGTATATATACGATTTAGGACTGAGTTAAGGTGTGATATTTCCTAGCTTCATTCCTTTCCATTGGGGAATGCTTTGGTTCCTAAACTAATTTTAATTTTTCTGAATTGAGGTGCATAACCGACCTTGGAGAATGTTTTCAAGGTTAAAGAAGGTATAAATAAGTGTTGTGTTGATGGAGAATGTGTGAGTAGTGTGTATGATGTGAATTGCAGAGTTGTGAAGTGCAGTGCGAGATTTAATGAGTTAGACTACTGGAAGTAGTGAGAAGGTGTCTACAATCTTTAGAAAGATTGTGAATGTGTTGGTGATGATGTGGTGGACTTTTCTATTGCATTGAGATGGATTTCTCACTATAACATTCTTCTTTTCTTTTGTTTCTATAATTTGGTAGTGATCCTTTGGTAGTGAGCCCTTTGATAGTGAACCTATTGTATTCAATGTTGCAATTACTTTATATATTGTGATCTAATCTTCACTGTTGTTTTTTCCTTCTTGGGGTTTCCACGTAAATCTGGTGTTCTATTGTGTATGGTGTTGATTTGTTTTAGTTTCAGTTGTTTTCTTTCATGCTAAATCATTATAAGAAATTAAAGGTTATTAAGTTGATGTGGATCTAAATGTTAATGAGGGTTTTGATGTTTTAATGAATAACTAATTTAACCAATCTCTCAGTTGTCTTGTGAATTCAATAATTGGTATCAAAGTGAGGGTCCTTGGAAGAAAGATTAACTGCTTGAGGTAGATTTGGGATGGAACACAAGAGATATGCTCCTCTGTTTGATGGATCAAATTATGCATTCTAGAAGATAAGTATGGAAGGTTTTCTAGTATCTCTTGGATATGGAGTTTGGAAGTCTGTTGTGATTAGATACACTATACCTACAAATGGTTTGAGCACAGATGATGAGATCAAGGCCTATGAGAAAAATGGGAAAAGGTATTCTTTTTAAGTGGTCTTTCTAATGCGAACTTGTGAAATTTATGAAACTTAAAATTCTAATGAGAGATCTAGAAAAGTTGGAAAACATTTATGGAGATGTTAAGGTCAACCAAACCAGGAAATGATCTAAATATCATGTTTGAAAATATGTGAATGTTAGAGGATGAAAACATTACAAGCTACATGCGAAAGTGGAAAAAGTTGTCAATTCCATCAGAGGGCTTGGTGGCAATCTTGAAGATGATGAGGTGGTAAAGAAGGTATTGAGTACTCTACCTAAAGCTTATAGTCATAAGGTTTCTGCTATTGAGGAATTTTATAATCTGAATAATTACTCTAGAGATCAACTACGTGGCACTTTAATTGCTTTTGAATTGAGAAAATTTGGTTCAAGTAATGCAAAAGTTGAGACTTCCTTTAAGGCTAGAAAATTAAAAAAAGACTAAAGAATAATTTCACAAAGATCTTGATGATGTTAAAGCAAACTTTGTGAGGAGAATGAAAAGGGTATTGGTAAATACATAGGTAGTTACCTTTTAAATGTTTCAGTTGTGGAAAGATAGGTCATTATGCTTCAAGATGTTCAAACAGAGCTTTGAATGACAAGAATAAAGAAAACAAAGGTAAATCAATTAAGAAATGTTATTATGTTAGAGAAGATGCTTGTATATCTAATGATGAATCTAACTATGGGAATAATGAGGATAGCGAATTCTTGTTCATGGATATGAAAGTTGAATCTAATTCTACTAACTCTGAGAGATGTGTGAAGTGCTCTAAAAGAAGTTCATAATGCTATGGTGACTTCTTTTTATGCTAGAGGAGAAGAACCACTAGATCATAGATAGTGGATGATCAAATCATATGACTAGTGACAAAAGTAAGTATTTTAGAATTGAGAAATATGAAGGAAGTCTAGCTAAGTTTGGAGATGATACATCTGCTAAGATATATGGAAAAGGTTTAATCAGTTTTTATGTCAAGCACAATACATATGATGTTCTTTATGTCAAGGGTTTAAGGAATAACCTCTTGAGTGTTAGAAAAATGTGTAGCAAAGGCTATAATCTTATGTTTTATGATAATGTATGTGATATCAAAAAAGTCTCCAGAACAATGGTTGTTGCTGGAACGATAGATGAAAATTTGTATTAGCTTGAAGGTGCTAATGGTCATTGCTTTATGACTTAGATTATGAAAGTTGGCTATGGAATAGAAGGATGTGTCACATAAATTTTGATAGCCTAGTGAGAATTAGTTCAATTCAAGTTATGAGAGATCTTCCAAATATTACAAATCCCATTAATTCTATCTATAAGGAATGTCAAATTGGGAAGCAAGCAAGAAGAAGTTTCAAATTCAAAGAATAATCTACTACCGGATTGTTGGAGCTAGTGCATACAAAACTTTATGGTCCTACCAGAATAATAATTCTTCAAGGTGACAAGTATTTCATGCTATTGATTGATGATTATTCTAGAATGACATGGGTTACTTTTCTCAAAGAAAAACTAGAATCTCTAGACAAGTTTAAAGCATTCAAAGTTATGATTGAGAATGGAATGGATATGAAAATCAAGTGTTTGAGGTTTGACAGAGTTGGAGAGTTCATCTCCAATGAGTTTAATACTTTTTTGTGAGAGTCATGGGATACAAAGGTATTTTTCTACCCCTAGGAATCCTCAACATAATGGAGTGGTTGAAAGAAAGAATAAGACTATTTAGGAAGCTGGAAGAACAATGATGAAAGATGCAAACCTACCAGAAGTCTGCTAGAGAGAAGAAATTCATACTATTGTCTACATACTTAACAAAGTGCAAGAAAGAGAAAATAGTGCAAAGACTCACTATGAGTTGTGGTATGGAAGGATCCCTATTGTCAGATACTTTAGAGTGTTTGGAAGCAAGTACTATATTAGAAGAGATGAAGAAAACTTGGGAAATTTTGATGCAAGGTTTGATGAAGGTATCTTCCTTAGATATTCTACAACAAGCAAAGCTTATCGGTGCTACAACGAGATGCTAAAGAATTTTTTTGAGAGTGTTAGTGCCAAAGTGGATAAATAAAATGAATCCTCTTATAGAGAAAATGATAGAGATGAAGGTAAGGAGGAAAAATTACAAATTGAAGAGGAAGAAGCTCCAAAAAGAATCCCTAAGACTCCTAAGTATGTGCAGAAGAATCATTTTGAATATTAGATCATTGGTGAAAAAAGAAAAGGTGTTTTGACAAGGAGAAAATCTTCTATGACTGAAGAACAAGTAAACCTATGTTTACTCTCTAAATTTGAACCTAAAACAGTATTGGATCATGCAAAGATGAGTATTAGATCAAAGCTATGGAAGAAGAACTAATGTAGATTGAGAAGAATAAGACTTGGGAAATTATCCCAAGACCAAAAAACAAGAATGTTATTGGAACTAAGTGGGTATTCAAAAACAAGCTGAATGAGAATGGAGTAGTAGAAACAAGGAAAGACTTGTGTGTAAGGGCTACTCATAAGTGGAAGGAATATATTTTGAGGAAACATTTGTTTCGGTGGCAAGAATGGAGGCCATTAGGATTTTTTTAACTTTTGTAGCACATAAGGATTTTAAGGTTTATCAAATGGATGTAAGTCCCTACTTTCTGAATTGTGAGTTGGAAAGTATACATTGAGGCAACTTTGAAGGATTTTAGTTATCAAATAAACTGGATATTGTCTACAAATTGAAAAAAGACATTATATGGTTGAAGAAATCTCCCAGGAGAAACTTGGTATTCAAGGTTGGATAGGTGAATTGATACAACAAAGTTCAATAAAATTGCCACAAATAGTAATCTTTATTTCAAAGTTGAAAAATATCAAATCTTGATTGTGGTTGTATATGTTGATGATATAATTTTGGAGGAAATAAAGCTATGTGCAAGAGATTTACAGAAGAAATGTAGAAAGAGTTTGAGATTTCTATGTTTGGGGAGATGAATTTATTCCTTGGATTACAAATCAATCAAACAAGCAAAGGTATATTCATTTC
>VDFB02185801.1:0-12515 GCA_007258455.2 Sequoia sempervirens
ATGGTTAGAGTTTTCTTAGTAATAGTAGCTCAACATAAATGGGATTTCTATTGAATGGATGTCAAATTTATATTTTGAATGTTGTACTAGAAGAATTTTATGTGAAACAATCACTAGGATTTGAAATTGTGGACCAAAGACACAAAGTTTATAGATTAAGGAAATACTTACTCAAATAAGCTCCAAGAACTTGGTATAGTATAATTAATTCTTATTTTATGAATAAATATTTTAGCGAGAGTAGTAATGAACCAATACTATACATAAAAATGAATGATCAAGGTCAATTTTTTATTGCATACTTTTATGTGGATGATTTGATACTTATAGAAGATTTGTTAATTATTTCCTTAAAATAGAAATATAAAAAGAGTTTGAGATGATTGATTTTAGATTAACTAAATATTTTTTATGAATTTAAGTGAGACAAACAATTGATGGAATATTTTAAAAAATATACAAATTGTATTTTTAAGATTCAAGTTAATGAACCAACAATGACACTAGTCAGATCCTATAATAAAAATTGATCTAAGATAAATCCACTACTTGGTAGATCCAAATTTGTAAAAAATGTGTTGATAGCTTGATGTACTTGATATCCATAATACTTGCTAACATGTGTGGAGTAAGCTTAATTTTAAGGTTCATGGAGTCACTGAACGATACTCACTAGCAAGTTGGAAAAATAATCTTGAGATATTTTAGTGACATGAAATTTATGGTATTTTATACTTTGCATCTAATAAATTTGAGCTAATTGGTTAAACAAATAGTGTCTAGATAGGGATATTTGATGATAGAAAGAGTATATATTTCACTTTGGTTTAGGATAAATATCATAGGTTTCCAAAATATAGCCCCATTGTAACTATCTTTATAGTAGAAGTAGAATATGTGGCAACTAAATCAATAGCATGTCAAGCAATATGGCTATGAAGAATTCTTTTAGATTTGAAAATGAGAAAGACATATTTTGTGATAATAATTTAGCAATAACTTTATTAAAACATACCCCTTTCAATAAAGGACTAAGCATATTTTGATACATGCGGCATTACTTCATTAGAGAATTGGTTAATAATGATGAAATATTATTTTGTATTCCAAGTCAATAGATAAATTGTAGACATATTTACAAAATATTTAACTTTAGTAAGTTATGTACTAATACACAAATCTCATAATAATTTTGTTATATTGCAATTCATAATAATCTTGATATGTTATAGGCTTATCTCCCATAAAGATTCTTGAACCAATATCATTCCCTTCATCATGTCCCTCTCATCATGCAATCATCAATCAATAAATATATCTTCAAATACATTAAAATTGACTTGGTAGAGTCACAAATTCAACTATATTTAAATGTCATATTAAATTTATAGGTAATTACTTTGATTCTAAAATTATTTTTAGTCAAATAGTTGTCTATAAATATTTTAATCACACAAAAAAAATCACTTTTCTATTATATACCAATCATAGTGTCAAATTCAATGACTCCCTTCCTATATTTCATGCAGAACATCCATAAGGTTTCATTTGCATTGTGTCCCTCTTTTCCTTGTTTTATTTTCTGGGTTTTATAAATGGTTACATATAAAAAAAATATTACACATAAATGTTGATTACAAGTAATATATAAAATATGAAAAAAAAATTACAAGAAAAAATCCTCATAAATCTTCACATAGTCCCCTACACCCATTCACTTCTATCTAAAAATAACTACTCATTAGAAAAAGAAATCTTATTTTGAGGCATGCCATATGCTCCTAATTTATCCCATTGTTTGTTGGACTGCTTGTGCATCAATATTTGTCTTTATATGAAATAAAATAAAATGTTAAAATAATTAGCTATCATCAATTATAATCTAGATTAAACATAGAGCTAGCTTACAAATGCTAAATTAAAGGCATTTTTTCAATGATGTTTTAATCAAGAAATTCCTAGTCTTGTTTAGTGGTAATGTAGCCCCACAAATCAATACAACTTTTTCAAGCTTAATGCAATGAAATTTACATTTTGTACTAAGGAGATTTATGTAAATATAGATGTAACCATGATGAGAGGGGCTGACACATCCCATTTGAAGATTGAGAAATTTTTTGGCTCTGATTATGAATTGTTGAAATTAGAAATGGAAGATATTAAAAACAATGATAGATAAGGAAAAGTTGGCATGAATTTTGAATGAAGATTCAATGAATCTTGAAAAAAGCGCTTGGGGGACCATTTAGTTGCATTCTCTTACTCCATTTTATTGAATGTTTTCAAGGAAATTATTGCATTCAACTTATGCAAGAGAATGCATGAAATATATCAAACCAAGAGTTCAATAAATAAGTTGTATTAAAAATGAAAACTTCATTCCTTGAAAATGAAGGAGACTTGGTTGCCAATAATCTTAATTCTTTTAATCTAATTTTGAGTCAGATAAGAAGTATAGATGTTAAGCTTGATGAAAATGATGGACATATTTTGTTGCTATGACCTTTTCCTAAATCTTGGAACAACTTAATAGTTGCTACTAGTGGTGGCACATAGAACCCAAGATAGATAGTAATGTTGCTACTTGGCTTGATAAAGAATTAAGGAAGAAACCCATGAATGAGGATATACACTACATGTTTGAGGTAGATGAAACTAGTAAGAAAAAGGGGGTAGGGAGATATATAATTTGAAATGATGTAAAACCTTTTAAATGTGAGTAGGCGCAAATGTTGAAACTATGGGAAATATGGTCATTTAAAAAAATAATGTAGAAACACAAAATATCGTGTAAAACCCTCTAAAAAAATCATCTAATGATGATAATGACTCTTTATTCATTTCTATTAACATTTCTATTGATTTCTCATGGTTTATCAATTCAAGCACCTCATTTCACATAACTCCTAACAATGAGTTGGTTTCATCATTACACAACATATGATGGTGACAAGGTGTTCCTTGACAACAACAATTCACACATAATTATTGGCAAATAGAATGTTAAACTTGTAGATGGGAGTGTTAAATGTATCATATAAATGTGTTGCATATATTAGGTCTTGTATGAATATGAATGATGTTTTAGTACAATATCACATTTGACAACAGTAGTTCTTGATCATCTAGATAGAATTTATTACTAATTGAATCTGTACATATGAAAATGGATCAATAGAAAATTAACTATTAGAATTATCTTACCTTGATTTTTTTATATCTAAATTTTAATTAGAATTGATGGTTCAATCTTCCATAAATTTATTCAATCATGAAATATTCTCGTTAATTAAACCCCTAGAATGGCATTATAAAATTAATTCTTTAAACAAACTCTTTGGTTACACAATCTGTCACATTCTAACATGATCTAATTTGTATTTAACATCTCGTCTTTGTTGTAGTGCTCTCGCATTTGCAATTCACCAATTATAATACCCATATCGACCACAAAATCCTATGCTTAGCTTAACATTTATTTATTCGTACATAACTGAAAATCCAGACGGCCGGAAGAAATAGAATTGAGAGTGAATATTATATACATTTTACAATTTTATTTCTTAAGCTTCTCTAATACCGATATATCGATGCAATTCAGTATCAGTTTAATTGAGGATTCGTATCATTAAAGTAGATCATCAAAAGACAGCACACCACTGTGCTGCCATGCGCTGCTGTGCCGTCTTCCTCTACCGAGCAAATCGTTAGTTGTGTAGAGCAAGCAACGGCGGGGTCTTCAGGAAACGACCTCCTCCTTCGTACTTGACGAGTGGAGGGACGGATGAGCGCTCTCTTCATCCATTCTTCTTCTCCTGCCACGTTGCCGATTCTCACCAGTGAGCTCTTCATGGCCGATTTTCGCATGTGCAGCTGAGAATTGGAAGGCGCGGAGGAAGAGCAGTTCTTATGGAGACTGCAACGGAACGCGCCTGGGTGATTGCTGGGCGAGCACAGGCACATCCTCCTCGCTGGAGTGGACGGAACAGCCGTTCTCTGCACGGCCTTGGGCAGAACGGCACCGACCGGGGAGCGAACCTGCAGATTTCTCTTTGGCGACACGGCTCTGGCTAAGTCGAAACCGATTAAAGAAGAACGGCGGGTGAGAGAGAGGGAGTGGTGGAGGGCGAGGGGAAGAACAGGGGCGCTGGATCTACTCTTTGTAGAAGCCATTGATTGCCTTTGATAGTGAGCATGTCAAACGCAAGAGAGGTGATTGCCTCAATATATAGCTCACCTCAAACCAGGGGCGGATATCACTTTTCAGCCGTTTACAGGCTTCTCGCCCACTTCCTCGGTTTCGTCCCCTGTCAATTCTGGGCTTCACGGTCCCACGTTGTTCAATCTAGTACAATTCTTCTGCCACCTGTTATCCTGTCGCTTATGATTTGATTGTAATTTACACTTTAAATATGTGCACACGGCCATCAAATTATAGGTAGCACGTTGAGAGCCCCATAAATGGTGGCCGGTTGGAAACAGATTTTAGTATCACCTCGGGTTTCGACGATTCTTCCAGATAATATCACGGTTCTAGAAAAATAATGAGGTGTTATTAAAGTGCCCATTGTATCCCTCTTCTCCCGCAACATTGATTCTGGTTGATTTCATTGATTTAGTAAAACTAGCGATTGCACTTTTTGTGTGTACGTCGAATTTTTGGTTGGAATAGATAACAATTTGTGATTATAAGAAAATGTGGAAATGGAAATAAATTGATGCAACCGATTGTTAGCTTAAAGGATTATGTTTAGATATATTTTTTGAAATGGATCAGCCTTAATAAAATTGAAGAATATAATTTGATAATTAATTGGTATGTGTATATAGTATGTGATATAATCAACCAAGTAATTTCAACTTTTACCAAGTAATGTATAGTTGGATATTTTGTAAATCCTTAAAAGAAATGGAAGTTCCAATATAGTGCGAACAAGGCACTTTGCCTTGTGGATTTAAAAGATGTAATATGTCACCTACTACAGTATCGTGTAACATGTAATTGCTTTAGAAATATATACACATACTTTGTGTTTTTGCTATCATAGTGCAAATTAAGAAAAAGGGACAAATAGTAGAAGTAAAATTTAGGAGTGTTTCCATTTTGTCAGGGATTTTAGAAGCTGGTGAGCAGTGTTGATGAGGGGCTCCATCTCTTTTCATGGTTATGCATTCTTGCTAAATATCATGACTTGTGTAAATGAGCAATGGGAGGAGTGTGTAGGTAAGGAAGAAGACAAATACAATTTTGTAAGATTATTTATAAAAAATAATATTAGGTGAACATTACTTTGATAAGAATCATACATATATCTCATTAAATATGTCATAAGATTTATAAATAATATTATAAAAAAATATATTCCACTATTTGCAACTTAGGCATCAAAAAATAAAATATAAACTATAATATCATGAATTCTAATACAATACTCAAAACTATAGTAAATAAAAATATTATAAATTATATAATTTAAAATTACATAATTAATAATAGAAAAACAAATTGAGATCTTGTATTTTATTATTATAAATGGCATACAACAAATTAGCAAATTAATCACCAACAATTCAGGAGGAAAATTCACCACTAGTAATTCACTCTTGGGAAAATTCACTGCCATGACAAATTCACCATCAAGTAAAATTTCACTGCTATGAATTTGTCATGACGGTGAATTTTCCCATGGTGAATTGCTGTAAATTTTAAGTCGGTAAAATGCTCGCAGTGAATTTTCTTAGAACCATTATAAATATATAATTTTATCTAATGAATAATTATATTTTTTTAATTATTAAATAGTAATAATAAGATTACATTATTATAACAAATATTTTTTTCTTATCATTTTGAAATAGAAATTATTTTCTATTTTTAGAAATGCCCTTCATCCAGATAAAGTTATTATAACAAATACAATTTTTAAATTACTGAATAATAATAAGATTACATTATTATATCAAGTAATAATTCTTACAAAATAGGATTGATTTTCAACAAAGATAACTAACATAAAATTGAATAAAGATAACTTCGAAGATATAATTTAAAATAGTATAAATTGCATTATAATATAAAATATTAAGGAAAATGACTTTTAATATAAAAAAAATATAATATAAACTTAAATTGTATAAATTTTATATAATTTGAATATTATTGTCGTAATTTTCATTTTAATTATTAAGATCTTGGCTGTAATTTTCATTTTACTTATTAGGATCTTGGTCGTAATTTTCATTTTAATAAACATACTCAGTTCTTATTTAGGCCAACTACTACCCCTATGTAGCACTTTTTTATTGTACTTCTAAATTATAGAAATAATTGAATGACTTAAGCATAACTCCATGAAGTCCCACAGAATGACATTCGATTTGTGTTGGTGGCATGACAATAATGAGCGTTTTTGTCTCCTTTTCGATTCCACTACTGTGCGGGGAAATCAATTTTCACTCCATTTCATCTGTGGGATTAAGCATGGAAACATGCACGGAAAAGCAGTGATACCAACAGGAAAAACTAATGGAAAAGTGGCGAAAATAAAACTGACACCAAAATAAACGGTAAAAAGTACTGGGAAAAATTGGACGGATGAAATGATTTTATTTCACTTGGAGCTGACGTGTCCCCTTTCTCTAAGGGAACAACGCAAGGGTGCAAAGGCATCTGGCCACGTGTACAGTCCACTCACCCCATACATTGTCAAAATAAAGTACGAAACAACAAACATCACAAAGCTTCCTTCCACGTCAAGAGTAATAGTATGCAACAAGTGCTCAAGATTACGCACGATAGAAGGAGGACAATGAATAGCAATTTATAATCAATTTAAATTTATTTATTTCATTAAAGGTGATCTATTTCAAAGAATATATCTAAACATAGTCAACTAACATAAACAATCATTTGAATCTAATTTTATTCATTTCTGCATTTTCTTATTATGTCAATTGTTATCTATTTCAACCAAATCACAATAAAAACAATTTATAGAAACTGGTTATGAGCTTCAGATTTAATGAGCCACTAATCCTTATCAGTATTTGGAAATTAATTTTTTTCTTTAAACCAAAATAGATCTGTAGAAAGTATAGAAATATTTTGGTTTAAATCTCAAATCTGAGATTCAGACAGAGACAAGAAAGTATAGAAAGCAGAAAAGTACGATGGAAAGGCAAAAGCTAAGCTAAAGAGGCGCGGGTTCTTGAGCAGAATTAAAAAACCTTATAAACATTCATGTGCAAGAGATAGTGGAGTGGCGAAAAGAGAGGGAAGCTGTGAACGTTGTGGCCACATGCTAATTAATTGCAGGTACGACATCACAGCTCTAAAGATGGGATGGGTGGAGCTTGATTGGAGAGTTTGGAAGATTTTCATTTTAAACATTCTTTTGGCAGTGTCTTGACAAAGAGAAATGTGATCCTCAAAACGAACAATTAGTATTAATGTATAACCACATCATTCCAATTAAATTGATTTGACTGCATATAAACAGATAATGACCCACTAGGCCATTTTGAACTATGGTATAAATAAACATTACCAGCAAGCATATGTTAAAAACTTTCCTTAAAGAACTTATAAAACACAAATTAACAGTAAAATATAAAATAAGTCTTTCAAACATTAATGTGCAACACTGAAAGTGTGAACTTTTTTCATATGTGTAGACTCTCTTTGAAAACAGATGTTGATAAAACAATATATAGAAGTTTTGTTTCTTTTTCCTTAAACAAAAAGAATGTCTCTCTAAGAGTGCTAGCGAGTCATAACATAGCTAACTATAATTTCCTTTAGGACTTGGGATTGCTGAAGAAAGTAATAGAGTAGTGTGAATATTGTAGCAAAGTGACGCTAAAACCCCAATATTTTCAAGAGTGCTTTCTTCCAGCACTTGCTTTTTCTCTAAATTTCAAATGGTGAAGACACAACTTGGAAACATAGGCAACAAATATACTGACTGGTTGAATAAAATATGTTGGGGTTGCAGTTAATGTATTAACCACATTCTTCACTTGGAGGCTAAGGCACTTTTCCCAAACTAC
The DNA here is from genome assembly GCA_007258455.2 of Sequoia sempervirens. Classification (NCBI taxonomy): domain Eukaryota; kingdom Viridiplantae; phylum Streptophyta; class Pinopsida; order Cupressales; family Cupressaceae; genus Sequoia; species Sequoia sempervirens. The sequence continues at coordinate 8,050 of VDFB02185801.1, forward strand.
TGTAGTAATGTAATAGTCTTAAATGTGAAATCTTGTAAGGCAACAACTCAGGTGCGACAACAAGAGGTGCGGAAACCACATAGAAGTGGTTTACACCTTTGTGGAGGAGAACAAAATTTCCCACACTCTTCATAGAAAAGTGGTTCGGCCGAACCATATGGCTCGACCGAACCATTTGAATGGTTCGGCCGAACCATATGGTTCGGCCGAACCCATGGCTCGGCCGAACCCTAAACCGAGCCAAATATAAAAAACATATTAAGGGGGGGTTAAATGAACTGGTTTCGTAGAAACAAAACCAAAAAAAGTGTGAAAGTGCTTTCACTTTCACACTTTCACTGTGAATTACCAGTAATCTGCGCGCGGCGAACAGAAAGCGGACGGCGACCCCCCAACAAAATTTTTCACCAACGAAAGCAAAGTTCGGGTCGTTTTCTTCAAACTTCATCATTCCAATTCGCATATCGACCACTATTGAGCACGAGGTATTTAAAATTCCTTTTTTTTAAGTTCAAAATGCATGTATTTGTTTAATTTTGAAACCCTATATATGCAATTTTTTTAAAATTTGTTGAATTCAAATTGCACTTGTTTGAACGTTTTTAAAGCATTTTTAATAGTATTTTGCTTCCCCGTTTTGCATAATCCAAAGGTTTAAGTAAGGAAAAACGAGTTTCCTCCAAAAATTAGTGCAAAAAAACATTATAATAGCTCTCAACATAGTCTAAAAAATGAAGATAAATACATTCCTAAAGACTAGAAATGTAGGGTTAAGCTCACAAAATAATTTTAAAACTACAAATTTAGGGTCAAACTTGTAGATGAAAATGCAAATTTCATACGTGTAGGAGTGAACCGTGAAAGTCATAGCTTGATTTGTTAAGGTATTATAATATTAAATCTTATAAAAAATCAAGAATCATATCATTGATAACATTGTCTTCATGTAGTGTGTACAAATTGAAATATAATTGACTAAAACTATAAGTTACTCTTATTGAACAATTGCCTCATGTAGTGTGTATAAATGGAACCATTGATTGAAAATATAAATCAAACCATCAAGAACAAAGACTTGATTGTGTCTTCATGCCCTCAATTAATATCATTTACAAAGTTTGGTCTTGGAAACCATAAAATTAACAATTACATTCTCTAGCCTATTATTTGATGTATTATAATGCAATTTTCTATACTACCAAGCAAATTCAATGGTCACAAGTTTGTAGAGACACTCTAGAAAAAGATCTATCATGTGTTTAAAATACTATTCATATTGTAACACTAGAGATTCTAAGTAATATGAGAATCCCTGCATAATTTTATATAATGTATTTTCATCATCACTAACTATAGTAGACTAGTTTCTATCACTATTCAATTCATCTTCTTTCATTAGTCCATCATGACTTGATTATTCATCATCCTTTATATTTAGAGAATAAGAACAATATATAGAACCACTACAAAATCTTCACACATATCACTAAAAGTTGATGTTTGGTATAAATGTATCCACATGCAAACAAGAGCCACCTTTGGACATTACTATTATCAAAGGGACAAACCTTATTAGAGCGAGTGCAAAAAGATGTGGGGCCAAAAAGTGGCCACCCCACCTTTTGGCCCCATCATATTAAGTATCAAGCATTAATGTTGAGGTACGCTATTCGAGGAAACTTGAATGATGAGTAAGTTAAGAGAGAGTGGGACTTTATTGTTCACAAAGTGGGAAGAAATAAAAGCAAAGGAAGTGGAAATGGGAAACATGTAGGGAATATGGCAAAAATGGTGGAAATCAAGGAAGGATTAAAAGGAAAAGAAAGAGGGAAAAGGGGAGGATAGAGGCAAAAGGAGGAAGAAGGTAGTGCAAATTATACATTTTTGAAGCTTGTGAAATTCGAGTATGTAAACCTAATAGTTATTACTTGGTGGTAATGAGGTATGATTTTTTGTGAAGGTTCTTTTTAGTATTTTTATATGTAATGTAAGAGAAAAAGCTATTCTTGTATGAAATTCTAGAAATCATGTTAAAAAGCATTAGCTTGTAATTTCTACTATGTGAATGGAAATCTATTGCTCTACCTAGGACATTTAGAAGCTTGTGTTGCATTCATGAAGCCAAACATAGTAGATATATATTTTTACTTTATGTGTGTTATTGGAGATAGGGTTTTAGTATATAGAACCATACAATAAAATGGGGTAATTCCTTGTTTGAACTAAAAACCCTACTATTTTTTAGTGAAGGGATAGCTAGCTATAACATTTTGACTTTCACTTGTGAGTCTAAACACCCTTATGGGTTATTGTTGCTTTGTCTTATGGATTATGGTAGTAAATTCTTAAGATGTATGTAAATCTAGAAGACCAATGTTGAATATTTATTTGTTGATAGGCTAAATAGAGTTACAATTAGTATGGGTTCATTACATGTATGCCATTCAACATTCATGCACATCATATATATGTGAGAGAGATAGTGATAAAGAGAGATAGAGATAAAGGGTAATATAGATAGATAGAATGAGCACAAACCATTTGCTATGAATATGCACAAAATATTTATATATTGATCTTGATAAGGTCATGAAGACATACATAATACATCATGAAAATATCATATACAGTGGCATGAGGCCAACATTGTCTCTTAGACTACAAAATATCACCAATATATATTCATGAAAATAGTTATGAATGTGTCATAAAGATATAAAAGTGTTTATGTATGTGTAGCAAATGCTATTAATGAAACATTATGCCTCTTTTCTTGACTAGAAACTGAACTTCGATCCCTTGAATTAGTTATTATCTTGCATTGTGTTGATTGCGTGTGCCCCTAACAATTATGCAACTCAACCTACACACACAAACATATTATAAAATTAGAGATTATACCAAAATTTATAAATAAATAAAATATTGTTTTAAAATGATATTAAAATAATAAACACACTTACAACAACCTAATACTCAACATCATCAACAAAGGGTTGTCCTCAAAAGAGGATGCTTACAAAACAAAACCAAAATGTGTGTGTATCCATATATACATATATATACATGTATGCATAGACATATACATATACATACATGTATATACGTATACATAAATATACATACACACATACATACATACATACATATGTGTGTGTATTTATGTATACGTATATATGTATACATATATATACATATAGAAAATAAGTGTATGTATATACATATATGCATGCATATATACATATGTATGTATACATGAATGTGTCTACATATCTACATATACATATATACATATATACATATTTAGATATGTGCATGTGTATGTATACATATGTAGATATATTCACATATACATGAATATGTATGTATAGTACATGAGTAATTTTTTTAATGAAAACCATGTTTAGGAATGAAAATATCCAATCCCTTATGCTTCTAAACTAAATTTTGCAATGCTTATGGTTCTTTTGGCCTTATAGATTCTTGAATCATTTTATAATATAAAACCTACATATAACCTGCTTTGGCTCTAATAATTGTAAACCCTTTAGGAATTCTAAATTGTTGCATCTTGTCTTGATTTTCCCACCATTGTTATTCCTTTTGAAAATTTTACAAATTAGGCAAATAATCCTTGCACTTATATAGAGGATCCTTATGTATGTTCTTAAAATTATTTAAGGTTAAATGACTTAATCTAACATAAAGGCATATACGGATCTCTTGCAATTGTAACCTCTTTGCTAAAATACTTTGGAACTAATAGGATTCAATTGTGTTTTATGACATAGGTCTATATTACCACAATGATGTATGTATAGGTGTACATTTTAACTTGGTTAGCTTTCCTAGCAAGTTCTTCATTACAACAATCACTCCACCTTGTCACTCAATCAAGCCCGCTAGAACATATATTGGAATTTAACCTCTTTCATACTAAAAGAAAAAGTAATCATTAATTATATTTAATTTACCATATAATTTGATCTAAGTAATGCATTTTATAAGATCTAATTGGTGTATTTACAAAAACTATTTTGTGTTTTGGGCATAGGTGGTCCTAGAAAATATGCATAAATAATAAGATAGACTATGGATTAGCTTTTAAATATTGTTCACGGTTTTTCATGTCATATTTTTATAGGAGGTCCTCATAATTGGTATTCTTGTATGGTATTAGAGCCAAGCTAGGTGCATTTGACACCTATGTTGTGGCTCAAGGGAGTGTGTTGGAGAAATGATACACACCTAAGTCATAAAAAGACTCATCACAATGTGAGTCATTAGCTCAATAGTAGAGCATCCTAACACCAAATGGGAGGTCCTAAGTTTGAATACTAGTTAGTCCATAGAAATTTCTATAAAATTCGATCACTAGTACATAAGAAGAAGAATAAGTACCCTTATAATTTTTATTAATACCAACAAGTTATCGTTCCTCACATACATAGGCGAATCAATGATTT
>VDFB02185803.1:0-19863 GCA_007258455.2 Sequoia sempervirens
CCATACCATGAATCCACTAGTCATGTGCCACACCATCAAGGTGAAGTGCTACAAATCGAATGGCATCCTCCTCAGGCATGGGACGTAGTGTCAAGAATGTGTCAAGCTTACTAACCCAGGCACGTGCTGTAACTCTACCACTGCCATCAAAGTTCGCCAAAGTAAGCTTATTGGTAGCCTGTCTAAGATCATTCTGCTTGTGTCTAGGCCGCCTGTCATTCCTGCTTCTGGTGTGTTCTCTCTTCCGGCTCATGAATCTGTCGAAGTTAAGGTGCTCCTTAACTCTCGGTGGCAATGCATCCCACTCATCATGCATAGCCATAATGTTATCTACAAAATTTATCTCACCACCCTGTTCAACTTCGTCCACTTCCTCAGCATCATCTCTGGTAAAAGTAGGACATGTAGCTCTCTCAAAGGTGCGTGCTGGAGCTATGACTCTCTGAGGCTCTCTGTGAATACTGCCTTCACGATCTTGATCCAAATTCTGAGTTCTATTAATTGTCAAATTTTGGACATTTGTGCTGAGTTGCTGAAGAATAGTCGCCACCTGTTCTTGGCCTGCAACCATACCTTTGAGCACGTCTTTAGCTTCTCTGTCCTCATCATCCCAAGGATTCCTGTAAGAAGTTCCTCCTTCCCTGTTAGCCATATTATCCAAGTCTATTTCCTCCTCCTGTTCTTCAAACGGAAATGGTGGGAAAGGATTTTGATCACCTCTCTGATTTCTAGGACCCCCTCTTGAGTAGAACTTGCCAAAACCCTCTTTGTGTGACCTCATAAATTTCTCTAACCCCACAAGCTGGCAGGATTAGTGCTCTGATACCACTGTGATGAGCCCTACTGGCTCTGAACTTAAACCCTCAATTTTTTCTTAAATCTTTAAATGTTATTTAGTTTTTTAGAGAAAGTTTGATAGACAGAAGAGAAGGGGCGCACAGCATAAATGCTCATAAAAAGTAAATTTGCACTAATTTCTTCAGAGTGAAAGTGTAGATTGCATTATTTAACTGTGACAAATAGATTGCAAATGATAAACATACCAGGAAATCTCCAGATTATTTAATTAAAGAAATTGCCAGTTTGACAGCCGGAAATGATGAAAACAAGCATATGTGGACGCCTAGCTTCCAGAAGTAACTTCTCCCACTCAAAAACTAGATACAATGAGTTGATAATAGCAGCCGCCCATGATGAAGCTCAAGGAAGTGCCAAAAAAGAAGCGCCCTAGCTTCTGGCTTCACACGCCATCCTCCAGGAGGCACAAAATTCAATGTAAATGTACGGCCAAGGAGAAAGTGATGTAATAACTCTGTTGGAACCACAGATCTGATGAAGGTGGTGCCTCTGGATGAAGACCCTCTTCTATACTGCCAATAACTGAATACTGAATAATAAACCTCTGTTTTTAGCCTGTAGAACTTCTGAATGAAATTCTCAACTGTACTGATTCAGCTGATCTTTCACAGCCCCAAAAGCACTCAACACTGAAGAGTTATTGTTCCTTAATGGACAAATTGTTCAAACCCTGATCACAGGAGAATGCACAGGAAATAGCACAAGGCAAAGTTGAAATTGTCAAAAGATGAGTTTCTATTGCCAGAAATGCCCTTTTATGCAAAGGCACGCATTCCAAGAAAGTATGCCACTTTTGGGATATTAAAATCTTTTAAAATAACATTTAATCCATTTCAATAGTTTATGGATAAAATACTTGGCGCACTTATTCATTTAAATGATTTGAGATATTAAATCACTTTTAAAAGAATATTTAAGTGATTTAAAAATATATAGTCAATTTGACTTTATAATTAAATATTAAATCAATTAATATTTAAATCACTTAAAACCCTATAACTCACTCAAAACACCATATAATCCTGTGCCGTTAGAAGCTGTCGACTCCTGCACTGCCAATGCCTGTTGTGAACCAGTCACTGGGCTCTGAAAAGCAGAACAATCCAACTCTCCAGAAAGTACCACTGACCCTCTAACCAATCCAGCTAGCCCACAAGGGTCCAATAAAGGGCTAACACACTGTTCCCGAGAACGGTCTAGAGAGGGGACATCACAAGGCTCAAACACTATTTTGGCAAAAGTACAACTTTCAACCAAATAGCCTATTTCACCCCTTGATAACGGGAGCTGGAGTGCTCTGATTTGCACATCGTTTGTCTCATTGTGTAGCTAGAACAACTTACGAGAGATGTCTCTGGAGGCGATGAAGCAAGAAAGCTTCTTCTAAGACCTCAAAGAGAAGATAAACTCTTCTAAGATGAAATATACGCTCTATACTTACCATTTTCTGAATGTCTTCACTTTTCAGCGTTCTCTAAAGACCTCACACGTACGAGCATTTGCCAAATCCTGGAGGTTAATGGCTAGGCTCGTTGGATAGCTGGAGTAATTCCTCACAAGTCTTGCGAAGACTGCGAATGCTAAAAACACCATCTGACAGGCCTAAAGGCTGGGCGCCCCTGGCCTACAGAAGTACAGGCGAAATACTACATTTCTCCGCCCTTTGATATACATGTCTGGAAGAATCTCTGCCACAATTACTCAGAATGTCAGATTGACTGACTGACTGGTGCATTGCAAAACCAAACTAGATTAGCACAGATCTCAGGAAGACCATTTCTGCAAATACCATCATTTGATGAGCCATATTCAAGGTCGCCCCTAGGCTACAGGGGCTCAGATTTGCAAACTGACTATCTTCTGTGATATGCATCCACTTCGTAACCTCAACTTCTGACTTCGTCTGCCGGAGTTCTGGAACTCGAATGATTGCGTTCGATAGCTCGTCGAAAAGCTAGGCCAATTTGGAAGAGAATGAATGTAACTACAAGCAAAAACAACAAGATATGGGCCTTCAAGGAGAAGGGTGGCCCTGGGCTACAGGGGCTCAAATCTGCTTTTTGCTAAAAATCTTCATTTGTTTGGTCTCTGTAATCCCTGTTCTTCCACTGAAATGACCATGTAGGAGTATAATTTCATTGTGAAGTGCTCCATCATCACATGTCTCATTCTGAGTCTCAGGTTCAGGTTCTGAGCTCCAGGTACTCACCAACTGTTGCTGACGATTGACATGACACTGACCAAAGTCCATATTTGATTTGCCCAAAAACTATATTTTGACATCATTTAGCAAGGTTTAGACTCTTTTAAGCAAAATGCCTTAATGAAGCAAATAAAATTGGTTTGGGTACAACATTAGGCTCCATCTGGTGACCATGTCAGATACCTACGGCATAGGAGAACCCTAGAATCTCAATGTTATGTAGACTAGTGACTTATGATTTGGGCATCGGAGTCAGGACTTTTCCCTAATCACCTAGAAACTACACTTGGAGCTTTCCTAAAAACCTAACCTAAAAGTCACCTATAGCAAGACTACCTAAATCACCTAAAACACGACAAAACATCATGGAATGGGGAAACACAGTACGACATTACGGAAAAGCATAAGTAAAATTATTTACAAAAAGAAAATCACTCCACCCCCGAAGGAATGAAGTGCTTTGGATATTGTCCGTTGTATAGCAGCGGGGAGAGCCTCCCACTGATGTCATTTCTGCCTGAAAGGCTTTACTTCTCTTCTGATGGGAATTGCAGAAGGCAATCCTTCTTGGATGAAGATTCTCAGGTATTCATATATCCATGCAAAGGTTTTTTGACAAAAGTCAGAATATGATGCAAATGGGAACGTTGATACCCCTGAGACATTAGTTCTGTTGTTGTCCATCCCGGGGATGTCGAATTCTTCAAACCAGTCGATCGAGTTCCAAACTCGATTTCTGTAATGCCGTAGATGATCTTTTCTGACCTGAAAATATCCTTTGACCGGCTCGTTGATCAGCTCTACATCACCTTTAACACATAGGAGTTTGATTCCCATGTCTTCGGCATCTTTGAGGCCTTGCAAAAGCACCTCTTTTTCAGCTTCACTGAATTCCAATTGCACAGATGGGTGCAACTGTCCTTTAGGGGAGATGATCAATTCCCCTGCTTCTGAAATTGTATTTGAACAATCTCTATCTAACTGTATTGTCCATGACTTTGTCTCCTCTGTCGGTCTCTTTTCAAAACAATGTTTTGGTCTTCAACTTTTATCTCTGATAGAGTTACACAATTACCAAGACCCATTTCAGGCTTTGCTCTTGTTGGAACAGATGAGTTGAGCACAACTTGCTTCTTTGCAACCTTGAGAATTTGATCTAGTTGTTCTGGATGGTCCTGAAGATATTCCAGTTGAGAGATTTGTACCTTGGTCTTCATCATGGAAGCTACGATGTCAAAATTTGTTGAAGATGTCTCTTGAGCAACTGGCGTAGTAATCTCACGGGAAGGTTTGGGATTGGAAGTGAAAGGCACTTCTTCACCCTCTTCGTTTGATTTCTGCCTTTCTTCTTCTTCTTTCTATGCTTTGAAGTGGTGAGCACATGTAAACACAAGAGGAGTGTACTGGCGGTATTCTTCTTCTTGTTCTTGATTTACGAGTTCTTTATCAAAGTATCCCGCTATGGAGTCACCATCGAAGTTGTCCGTTCGTGGTGAGACAACCTTCGAACTTGGTGTAGGTACAAAACTAGAACTAGGAGCAGCCTCAGTGTATCCCATGATTTGGATCATTCTCAGGTTCTCTAGACATGTGGATCTGGAATGTGCATCATTGTCGTGGAAAGGAAAAAATACTGCAAAATTATAGGCAAGGTGGGCACAACATATATTACTTTCTCGTGGCCAATAAAGAAATCCTTTCAAACAAAACCATTTACTGGCTCAGCAAAATAGCTTCCTTTCTTCAACAACTTATGGTACCTTGCATGATTGTAGGCAACTTTGTATAGATGAAGCGCGAATAAGGGCACCAGAACTTGATGCAACACTCCTTGGAAAACATGAACAAATTCACTTTTCTCTTGAAATGAATCATTTGTACTGCTGCTCCAAAGTAGATTTTTTAAACCAAACTGCTCTTGCTCAGCTGCAACTGCTTCTTTGACTTCTTTTTGAAATATATCTTCATGTTCAGGTGCAAGTGAAACCTTTGATTTCTCACTGGTTTCCAACCAAGCTAGATGTCTTATGGGGCATCCCCTTGATTGGACAAAAACTGAATTCTTCTTATTAGCTGCAACTTGAACAACTGGTTTTTCAACAACGACAACCTCATGCTGAATGGAAAGATCTCCTTCATGTGATTCAAATTGAAACATGACTGCATTGCATTCCTCAGTATGTTGTTTATAACCTTCTAATTGGAGAGAATCTTCAACAAGACTTGAACAAAATTCTTCTATAGTACCCATGAAATGATCTTCATCAAGTTTTGGGGTAGATCTCTTATGTATAACATGTTATATTTCATCCTTAGAAGAACTTTCTTGAGGACCTGAAAAAATATCAAAACCTCCACCTTGAAAAATAGACTCTTGATTTTCATCCTTCCCAAGTTGCTCATGATCTTCCAATTTATGGGATACTGGTTTGGCATCAAAGCTTGAACAAAAAGATTTCATCTCATCCCAAAACGTATTCTCTTCAATATCTTCTTTGCTCTTTTGAATAGGAAAGCTGAACTTTGTTTCATGACAACTTTCATCAAACTCTCCAAACTCCAAAATAAAATTATCTTTATGTTCTAAAAGTGTTGTTGATGCTGCTTTGAGTAGGTTTTCTTCATCCTTCTCCATAAAGGAGGGTAATTCATCAAACCAAACTACAGAAACCTCATTTTTATCTTCATAAACTATCTTTTCACATCCCATGACATGATTGTCCTCCTTCATCAACACCTTTGAAAGATGGTCTTCAACCTCTTGTTGTGTATTCTTCATGACATCCGATATGGTCTTTTCTTTTTGTTCAACAACTTTCTGGAATTGCATAAACCAGATTTGAGAGTCGCCAGCTATGTCTACTTCCTTCTCTTGGAAGAGACCAACAAGATCACTTTGTTCAAGATCAGAATCCTTCACTGCTGCATTTGTTGATGGTGCCTCAAGAGCAAGCCCTTTTGGTGTTGAAGATAACTTTCCTTCACTCTCATCAGCAAAATTATGAGCAGCAAGTAGATATTGTCTTCTTGGAACGTCTTCTTCATAAGGGGAAGATAATACACCTTGAGCTAGCTGCCTTTTAAGAGCAAGCAACTCATTTGCCAACTTTTGTACCATGGGACTCGTCCTTGTGCTAGAAGAAAATGAATCCAAAGAAGAAGAACCACTTGGTTCTATCCTTATCTGCCCAGCAAGAATGAGACCGTGTTCAATTTCTGTCGCTAGGGTTTGCACAACTGTGAGAGTAGCTGGAGTTGTTTTTCTCAATAGGAAACCAACCTCAGGTACTTGAGCATTTATAAAGAAACATTTCAAATTCTCAGCTGTAGGTTGAGCAACAGTTGGAATTCTTCGTGTCAACTTGTTGAAGTGAGCAATGAACTTGCGCATAGGCACGAGATTCCTTCTTCAACTGGGTGAGTTGAGCCAACAAAGCATGAGCGTCTTCAGGAGGCTTGAACCTTTCTTCAAACTTGGCTATAGAGTTGCCCAGTTTGTGATGGTACGTGGTGCCAAATGATAAAACCAATCTGCAGCAACACCTTGGAGAGTCACCACAAGCAGCCTTACAGATACATCTTCGTATTCAACACCATGAACTCCACAAGCACTGTAGAAAGCAGCAACGTGCTCATCAGGATGTTGTTGTCGATCACCAAAGAATTTGGGAAAGTTCTTTCGCGAGCCTTCAGGAAGAGCATGTAGGGGTAGAGCTAGATTCAACGGACCAAAAGCATTTCCCCAAGGACCTTGAGTAGCCATTTACATGTCCTTGGTAAAAGCTTGAAAAAATTGATAAATTACAATGAATAGGATACCTGTATACTTCAAAAGAAACCGTGAGGCTTTCGAATGTGTATCGTATCCCCAGCGGAGTCGCCAAAAACTATTGGTTGAATATTTTGCAAACTTGTGAGGTTTAACAAAATGGTGGTTTCAGCCAAAGTGTGTGAGATAAAACTCTCCTAATTAAGGGAAGGCTCCCCCTTTCCTACTAACTAAAACAAATATGGGTGGAACGATAACCTTTCCTCTTGTTTCAGGAAAGATTAAATCCTTTTCTCTTTTCAGAAAAGTAACATTAACTTTTAAATAAACTTTTACAGCAACTTGCAATAGAATCAAGAGAAAGGAAATGAAGTTTCCTGAAAGCTCGAAGACTTCCGTCACTTCCTTCGGGATGGAAAAACAATTTCAAGCACAAAGTCTTGAAAATATGAGATCCTATCTACCCTTTTGAAAGATAATCTAATGACAATATACAGCATAAGACAGCACAAAGTCTGCAAGTATGATGTATCTATTAATTACTACAAATGGGAATTATTACGAGCACAAAGACTTGCAATTCTTCTTGATTTCTAAATTCAAATTATGAATTCAACCTTCAACATTCGCAGCACAAAGTCTGCAAATATTTCAATTGAAGCTCTCCTTAGCAATTTTCCACAATCTCCAAATAATCACAAAGTAATGCTCCAAAATGACATAAGAACACAATGGATGCAAAGTACGACTTCAACACAAAGTCTGAAATTTTCAACTCTTTGATAGTACTTGAAAAATAACAACTTATAACTATAAAGCTCAAAGTCTTTATGAGTACAAAATTCTACAGAATTTTCTTGCTTGCCAAAAAGATAAAAATTACAGAGGACCCTCTCAAGTATTTATAGGAGAGAGGTCATGAGAAAAAGGTGGGAGGATCCCAACTAACTTGAGAAATTCTCTCAACCACCAACTACTTGCAATTGACTTATTCCAAATTACAATCCTAATTTATCTTGACTTGTAATTTGATTACATTTAATTACAATCTTCAATAATGCGAGTAGCATGGCCACTTGCCATTACAATTTCTGACTTTACATGTAATTTGTCAAAACAAAATTACAAATGCATAATTGAAATTATTCTAAGTGTCCAAGACACAACTCTAACTACATCATCCTTCATCTGCAATGATCTTCATGTTGCTTCAGGATTTTAGAACTTGAAGTATTCAGGATTGGCTAAGACATCTCGAACTTGGAACGGGAATTTGCATTCTTAATGATCTTTGTGTCCTTGGCGAACTTCAACTTTATCACAGGCTTGGAGTAGTACCATTTCTTTAGGAAGGAAGTTCTTCTCTTCATTGCGTTCTTTTTCCCTAGATGGTTTCATGAGGATTATTGACCTTCAGGCTGCCCTATGAATTACTGTTGTATCTCTTCTTCTTTTGTTCATTGATGAAGAACCCATAACACCTTATTCAAGATGAAATTGTTATAAAACAATGCCCATGCCTTGATTTGTTGGTTTGATAGGTCATGTGTGTAAACAAGACTTGACAAGGGAAAGGATAAATTGATGCAAAAATGGGCTCACAAGTGAATTTCGGGTTTTGGAAGGCTGACAACAAGTAAAAAGTGAAATAGGGATTTTTGGAAGCCATTGCAAGTAAAAAGTGCAAGGTAAAAACTTTTCACTTGCTTTCTTGATCAAAACTTCCTACTTGCAATTGGTTTAAAAAATCCCAATTTGCAGCCAAGGGCATTATTTTCTTTCTTTTCTTTTGAGGAAATGAGATGAAATGGAAGGAGAATTTATGTGAAAATGGCATGGAATGAAAGGCGAATTTCAATAATGGAGGTATTTCAAAATGAATGACAATGAAAGGACGTTTCAAAGAAGAAAAACACGTTTTGAAATGAGATGACGGCGTATGAGATGGAAATGGTGAATGAAGAAATGGATAGCTGAAAATAAATGACGTTTTCAGCTAATAAAAGGCGTTTTCAAATGGAAAGAAATGGAAACGCGTTTTAGAAGGAAATGGAGGCGTATGGCATTTTTATTGAACAAAGAAGAAAACGTGTTTTTCATTTAAAGCGTTTTTATCATATGCAAACTCAGATTTACACAATGGCGTCCCAAAAAGTCAGAGATTAAAGACATTAAAATGAAGAGAAACAACAAAAATAAAGAGGAACAAACCTGTAACAAGAGAAATCAGGTTTTCAAAAGGCCATAGCTGTCCGTACCAACTTGCACTCCAGAGGTGTTAGTTGTTACGCCAACATAACCTATTTGGAGAGTTTTGATTCATACGTTCCGATGCCTTCCTTGCACTCTTGGACATATTGCAATTGTCTACTCATCCCTTTTTAGCATTCGTCACCCTTGGGCTGCTTTTGGGATCCTCTTGATGCTCCCTTTGTCCTAGTGTTTTTGGCTCCGATCTTTCAATGTTTGATTCTTTCGTCAATATCAAGTCTTCAATCTGGTGTATGGCCTCTATTAGACTGTTGGTAGGTTTTCTCTGTCCTTCCCCTTCAGTTAGTTCTCTTGGTACAAATTGTTCTTAGACAATTGGGTTGGCGGTTCCCTCCTTGCCTTTTGTAGTGGCGTGCAATTAGTCTCCTGAGAACTTCCCTCCGTACGTGTTCCTTAAGTGAAATGTCCCACAGGTTTACCAAGTTGAAATATCCCAACTATGATATTGCCCTAAATTTCTGATTTCCAACTTTTGACTTCTGCCCTAATTTCTTGCATTTTTGTTTCCTACTCAAAACCCTAGGTTCTGATTTTATTTTCTGATTTTAAACATGTCATCATAGTGAAAAAACCCACATCCAAACACGATAAAATAATGATTGCAAAAGATGCTATACAATAACATTCCAATACCCATGAATTACACCATGAAATACACAAATTAGACTCATTAAATAACATGCATAAGTCTGATTTTCTGAGTGGAAGTCTGCTGCTATAAATAAGAATATTAAAGTCTGATTATTATATTCAAATCAAGGGCTCCACATGACACAAATGCCCGGAAATTCTACCGATTAAATCAGAACCTAATACATAGGTTGTATAGACCATAGTTGGAAAACTCGCCCCAAGGAAAAACTCGCCAAGAGAAAAATTGGAGAGTTTTTAAAAACTCGCCAAAAACTCGGAAAAAACTCGGCAAAAAAACTCGGGAAATGAAAAAATTGCTTAATTTTCATTAAAAACACATTTTTTTTGCAAAATTCAATGACAAGATGAATCCAATGAATCCATAAATGAGTACAAAAGTGTTTTCTATTAATTTTGATTGACTTTAATGTAAATTAATTACAAAATCGCATTCTCATGCGGAATCCGGATGGCTAAAAGCCTGAAAGTCTGATACATGAAAACAGTAAAACTAGAACTAGAAGCAAATACTAAAGTTCTAAACAACAACTAAATACAACATGCTAGGCTTTCCTCTTCCCTAGTCTAGCAACAGCTAGGGAAGAAGGGGTGGGTCCTCTAGCCCTGCCACGTGTGCGTGGTGCTAGTGGTGGTGGCTGCGGTGCTACTGCTGCTGGCTCTGGCTCTGGCTCTGGCTCTGGCTGGATCTCATCCAACCCTACATCTCCAACTCCTGATGCACCCACATCCTCCATTGCCTCTCTCTCAAAGTCAAGGATTTCATCTGCACTAAACAATGGAGGCTGCTCCTCTCGCCCTGTCCAATCACTATAAGGATCTATCTCATCTAAGTCAATAGGATCCTGTGATTTTTCTTCAACTCTCTTTATGCGCAACCGAAGGTTGTATTGCACAAAGACCAAGTCATTGAGGCGCTTTTGTGTTAACTTGTTCCTCTTTTTCGTGTGAATGGACTCGAACAAGCTCCAATTGCGCTCACAATTGGATGCACTACAAGGCTGACATAGAATGCGGAGGGCAATTTTTTGTAGATTTGGGGTTTTTCCACCCCAATTTTTCCACCAAACATCTGCAAAAAACAAAAACAAAATTGAAGAGTTAGAAAACAAAGTCAAAGACTCAAAAGTCAAAAGTCAAAACACATTTTATCAAATTCTAAGATGCATGTGAAATAAACTTAAAATTTAAAGACTCTGAATTTTATACCTGGTGGCAGAGTGGTTCTTCCTCTAACAGCCAGCTCTGAAGAAAAGAGATTACCAGTTGCCTCCCTGTATATATCCATCTCCTTGACGATGAGGTCTCTCACTGCAACCTCGGGTTCCATCCTCTGAATGCATGTTGTGAGCCCCTCCATAACCTCTCCATTAGGATCAGAGAAGCTCTCTGAGAAGAGATAAGAAGGGTTGAGGAAGTACCCTGCTGCATGGATGGGTTGGTGGAGTTGATTGTTCCACCTCTTATCAACAATCTCCCATATGGGATCAAATTTGAGGCTGTCCCCCTTGTAATAACTTTTGATGGCCTCCTTGGCCCTATCCATGGCCTCATAAATGTATCCCATTGGGTTTTCATCCCCATCTACCAAGCGGAGGACTCTAACCAAGGGCTCCGACACCTAGATTAAAAATACAAAAAGATCAAAGTTAGAAATTTATAATGAAAGGCTTAAAGTTAAATTAAAAAACATATATTTATATTGAACTTGAGATTAAAATTAAAATCAAAGTTTGGAAGTTACCTTCACGATCTCTGTAGCTTTTTGTGCAAACAAGGGGTCGAAGACTATTGCAGAAATTCTATCTCCTTCGGCCTTCTTTGAATATGAAGAGTCATTCCATGCTTGACTCACGAACATTTGTCTTAGAGAGCCCAAAGAATCCAAAATGCTTTGCAACGTTAGGAAAATTGTTGCAAACCTTGTGGCACCCGATCTCACCAACTCCTTCCCTTGCGTATGCTCTCTCATCAAACTAAGAACCCAAGGGTGATTGTAGATATATTTTGTGATGCTCCTTGCATCATCTACAATCGGTGCCACCCAAACAAGTTTGCCTATGTCCTCCAAAAGAAGGTCAAGGCAATGAGCCGCACAAGGTGACCAAAAGAGTGATGGATGTCTACTCTCAAGCATCCTTCCAGCTGCCACATACGCTGCTGCATTATCTGTGATGACTTGCACCACATTAGCAATCCCCACCTCCATCACAACTTCTTCCAACAACGTACACAATGTATCTGCAGTTTTTATCTTGTTGGAAGCATCCACCGACTTCCAAAACACAAATTCACCTTTGGAAGCAACCAAAAAATTAAGGATGGTGCGGTTTCTCCCATCCGTCCACCCATCAGAAAGAATTGAGCAGCCAAATTTTTTCCATTTATTTTTTTGCTCTTCCACCACATGCATTGCCCTTTCGGTTGCATTTGTGAGCAACCTACAAGTACAAAGTAAACTAATTAAATAAGTACAAAATTGTAAGTTATAAACAAAAAATAGCTTGAATTCAACATAAATAATAAATTAATTTAAATTTTAAATGAAAGAACATAAAATTTAAGTTGATTTGTCACTTACTTCCCACTCAAATCTTTGCGAGAAGGTGGCTTGAAGCCTTTTCCCGCAACTGTCAATGAAGTGACCATATTGTGCCAATAGGGACTATTCGCTACATTGAATGGTATGTTATTGAAATACCAAAAATCAGCACATGCCATGGTAGCATGTTCATGCACCTCCTTGTTCCACCCTGTAGCCTCCAATGATATCTGTGCTCCTGGTGTGTTTCTTGGCACAAAAAAACTCTGTGGGTTGCGTGAAGATGAAGGTGGTGGTGGCATTGGCACTCTAGTCGAACTAGAGGACAAGGGGGGCCTAGAGGATGCGGTGGCTGTGGCTGTGGTGGTTGTGCCATGAGTGCGAATCCGTGGACCACGAAGAGAGCCCACAATGCCAACAATATCTGGCTCTGTATCCTCATCTGACTCTATCTCCATGTGCTCAGCCTCGTGCTCCTGAGTCCCATGGGCATGCACATGTCCACTGGCTATGGCTGCTGCTATGGCTTTTTTAGCCCTCTCCTTTTGCATTTTTTTTTCCTCAGCAAGTGAAAGTAGGGCAAGCATCTCTCTTCTAATCTCTTCTTTGGGCTTCTCACAAACCTTGGCATCACGCTGAGGAATGCCTGCTAGATGGTATTTGAGGCGATTTATGCCTCCATGATATGTTTTTTTGCATTCACCACAAACAACTGTTCCAGGCACTGGCCCTCTGACACCATATTTCCATGTAGGGTCTCTAGCCCCTGCAGGACGTGTGCCTGGAACCCATGATGATGTTGTGTGAGGGGTGGAAGTTGATGGGGTGGGGGCGGAACCTGATGCTGAGCCTGAACGAGAGCCAGAAGCCATTATAGTGTGTAATGTGTATTCACTGATCAATGATCAATCTACACATTCAAAAAATAAGCACAACATATTAGTTTTTTAATATAAAAAAAATTTAAAAACAACCTAAAATCATTAAAACTTAAAAAATCTAAAGCTAAATTCCATTTAAATTGATACAAATGTGCTTAAATGAATTATCAATTAACATTATTAACTAATCTTATCATTCTACACAAAAAATGAACCTAGGTCTGAAAATTTCAAAAAATAGTGAAAAAAATGAAAAAAATCAGCAAAAATCAACAAAAGATTGTGATGAATTTTGTTTTTTGGATTCTAAATGCAAAAAAATTGTTTCTTTGTGCTCTATCATGTCTTTTTTTCAATTTGGAATGAGTATTTTGCAAGAACAATGAAAGAAAATGATTAATCAAAAACAAAAAACAAAAACAGAAACCCTACCTTTGAATCGAATTTCTCTTCAAAATCCACACAAAATGGCGTTTGAATCTTCTCTCCTCGATGGAAAATCGTTGGAAATGATATCTCCTTGCTTGGGGGGGGTTTTCAGCTCCTCACACAAAGTATCAATTGATTTTGAAATGAAATGAAGAAGACAAAAGACGTTTTTTTGCTTTATCCCTGCGCAGGCAAGTTTTTGGCTCGGACTCGCGAGTTTTTGGCGAGTACTCGCCATAAAAACTCGCGAGTTTTTACCAAAAACTCGAAAAAACTCGGAATTTTAACTTGGCGAGTTAAACTTGTAAAAACTCGTTTTTGAAAAAAACTCGCGAGTTTTTAAAAACTCGCCGAGTTCTCTGCAGGTTTTCCATCTATGGTATAGACTAAAGATTGATGAATTGATGCCCCTCAAACCTCCAAAAATATGGCACTAAGTCTGCTGCTAGGGCTTAGGGATTTGAAACCCTAATCAATGAAAAAGTGGCCTCCAAGAACTAATTCACCCTCCATAAATGCAGCAATCCACTTAGGGCTAAGCTAATGCAAGGAAATACACCAAAATGCCAAGAAATGGATCCTCTAAGGGTGCACACAAGTCTGCTCTGAATGCTGCTCCAAAAGATGTTAAATTTTGCTCAATGGTGATGATCTTAGGCTTCTCCAAGATGGCAAACAAGTCTGCTCCAATCTGATGCAAAAATCAAACCCTAGAACTCCTTAAAATGCCCAAATTTTCCTTCCAATGCAAGTAGCCCTTCTCCTACAATGTGGCGCTCCAACCTAGGGCCAAAACCCTAGCTTCGATGTAGCACAAACACCACAAATCTGTTGTCCCAAGTCTGATCTAAAATCTGATTTGCAATTTTCTCTTCTGTTCTACGAATATCTCCAATAAAGTGCAAGTAGACGTCTGTTATGAAGCCTTTTCAAGATGAATTAGGTTTTCATCCTTGGGATATGATGCAAATAATTTGTACACAAAAGGAATAAGATAATATGCTGAATGATGATTTGAAATGCCTCAAAGACCTTATATTTATACATGTTTTTCCTTCTCACAAGCTGGCCGACCTAGGCTTATTTTCTATATTGTTTATTGTTTTTTTATTCCTCAAGAGGGCCGATCCTCTTCTAGGTGCTCAACAAAATATTCTATTTCCCTTTTTAAAGGCCTTCACTAGGACGACCTCCATCTAGGCAAGGTGAGCATCCAAACTTAATTTAAATATTTGAATTAAATATGTTTTATTGTCCTTTTTGGAGCACCCCACTCAAAGAATAAAAAAAAAATTATTTTATTTCATTTTGGACCTCTATTAACCTTCAAATGAGCTGTCCTCCTTTGGAAAAAATAATTAAATTATTTTGATGCCTCCAAAAATAGTATTAAATTATGGAAAATTATTTTCCAAGCTCCATTTGTCCAGCAAAATTCCCTAAGTTAAAATTGTGTCCACTTCGAAAAAGGGAAAATTGCACAAGTCTTTTGTCAATGCGTCTTCCCTTTCATCGTTTTCTTGCACAGGTTCTTTGGTTGACTATCCCATTACATTGCCATAATTCCCATCTGAGTTGTGTATTGCCAAGGTTCGTATTAGCAATGGCACCAAATGTTTACTCAATAATGCTAATTGAACAAATAATAGAGTAAACGAAAATACATAACAACAATAATAAAACATATCTATTACTCAAAACAATGCACATAATATATGTCGTGTATTCCTTCATTCATCGAATAGGCAATAATGACATAATGCAAAATGTATGTGGGCCTTGACTACAAGTACAAACATACAATATATAGCAAGCCGACAGTTGAGAATGCCAACCGACGACAACTACCTAGAAACAACCAACCAACGGTCAAGGACTATTTACACATTAAGACATTGTGATGAGCCCTGTTGGCTCTCAACTCAAACCCCAATATTTTCCTAAGTCTTCATGTGTTATTTTAGTTTTTTAGAGAAAGTTTGTAGACAGAAGAGAAGGAGCGCACAACATAAATGCTTATAAAATGTAAATCTGGGCTAATTTCTTCAGAATGAAAGTGTAGAAGACATTATTTAACTGAAAGAATTAGATCACAAATAATACACATACCCGAAAGCTTCCAGATTATTTATTTAAGAAAATAGTCCAGTTCGCCAGCCAAGATGGTGAAAAATGACAAAATCCGGTGTAGGAAGCTGCAGAATGCAAAATCCAGCCTGAAAACTGTGGCAGATGATAAGTACAAGCCAGATGCCAAAGGAGATGAAGAGAAACCCTCAGAAAGGAAGGCGTTTCTCAAAGAAAAGTCCAAACGCCCTTGCAAAAGAGTCACGCACTTCAATGCAGAAAGCCAAAATTCCCACTCAGAAGGTACGGCCATGAAGTAGAGTGTCTGCCAGATGAAAGGAAGATGCCATCTCTCAAAACCCTCCTGAAAACTGATAAAGGAACTCAATAGAAACACAGATCAATCTCAATAGAACTTCTGAATGAAGCTCTCACCAATGCACTACTTCGACTAGTCTCTCACAGCCTCAGAAATGCTCAACACTGAAGAGATTCCATTCTCCAATGGAAATATTGCTCAAACCCTGATCACAGAGGAAAGCACAGGAAAAAACCCAAAGGCAAAGTCGAAATATTCAAGAAGTGAAGTTTCTCATTGCCAAAATGCCTTATATCCAAAAAGGCATAACTTTCAAGAAAGTGACGCCACTTGCAATCTTTTAAATATTTTATATCATATTCAATTCACTTTTCAATAGTTCCAAATTAAATACTTGGGCGCCCACTTCTATGCATAAGTGATTTAATTTTTAAATCACCCCCTTTTATGAATATTTAAGTGATATAAAAAGAATAAAGTCAATTTGACTTTATAATAAAGTATTAAATTAATATAACATAAATCACTTAAATAATCATAACTTCCTCAAAACTCCATATATCTCTGTGCCGTAAGAAGCTGTCAACTCCTAAACTGCCAAGGCGTGCTCTAAGCCAATCACTGAACTCTGAACTGAGAACGACAAAACTCCTCCAGATAATGTCACTGACCCTCTAAACACAACCTGTTAGCCTACGAGAGTTTGAGTAATAGGCTAACCACCATCAAACATGATCATGCCGAAAAAGGGGACATTACAGTCTGCCCTCCCTGAAATTGCTTGTCCACAAGCAATCCCAACAGCAAAGAATTAACCACTCCACCAGGATCCCAAGGATAGTGTCGTGGAATGTCCCTACTGTCATCAACTGTCTCCTTTAACTCCCAAATCTGATCAACTAGATCATCATGTTGTACCTTGTCAATCTCAGTGTTGTCTGCCATAGGAGCGAAATACTCATGAGGAAGCAAGTCAAATTGCAAGCAATACTTGCTTCCAACCTCTGCACGAGATATGCTATCATCCAACATGTCCAACACGTGCATATCAAGATTGTGCACTTGGTATAACTCATGTACACGCGGATCAAAGATGAAGTTGTATGCGCTCAACACCGTGTACACACCTGTAAACTCCTCTGTGAGTTGTGTCTGAAATCTTGGTACACTGTAAGGACTCCAAACATCACTGTCTCTGCACATCTCACGATTAGGATCCACTGTGTGATCAGCCCCCAACACAAATAGCGGATTATCATAAGTCATAGTAGCATCCAGCTCAAACAAAAGGTTGTTCACAAACTGAACAACACCACGCTGATCAAAACTGTGTAACTCTGACCCCTGATAGTACTGTGGAGAGGAAAATCCCTCTTGAATCACTTCTTGTTCTCCATCCAAATCTGAATTATAGCATGAAGTTGAATGTGCATCACTCACCTCATAATCAACAGCATCATGTGTGTTGTCATCAACATCTAAGGTACTGCTGCTATGTACCTCATAGGATGTCTCAAAAGAAGTTGTAGAAGCCATATCTTCATACATTTCTGTTGATGAAGCATCACAAGAAAACTTACCTTCATTGTGGCTTCTCTAATACAATTGGTTTGTCTTCAAACATCACTCGCTCTTCTCCAGTCTTGTTGTCATCATGAAGTGTTCCATGCCCAACATCTTCCTCAATGTAAGTTTGTTTTTTGTTCTCCATAGGATCAGCTGTATGCTGGTCACTAGCTGCCAAAAAATCATTGTAAAGATTTATGGATACTTCACCTGTAGAGGCCTCATGTTTCTCACTTTTGTTTTGTGATGTAGATCTGAAGATGGATGCCATATACCGTGCTGCTTTGTCTATGTTTGTAGGGTGTGAAAATAATTCATTCATCCTTTTCTGATTTTCATCCAACCTTTTCAAACTTTGTTTAAGCTTCTCCATATTCTTGTCCCACTGCTTCTGGGTACTGTTGATGTGTTTTTTGTGACCGCACCAACGCAGAATAAAGTTGCCAACGGCTTCCCTATTCTCTCTTGATCAAAGTATTCCGCATGCTAAGATTGCAAGAAAGTTCGTGTGTTCAACTCCAAGGTTCTTTCAGTGCGAATAGGCTCAGTTTGGCTCGATGTGATTTGCTGGTATTTCAAGGGGACTTACGGAATTGTTCGACAGCGGAAAAAGGAATTCAAATGCTTGAAAGATTTGTCTATGAAGCACGGGTTTCCTATTCTAACCAGAAAGTACTGAATTGAAATAGGGTAGGGTTTAGAGAGTCTAAATCTATTCTAAGTCATGGGATATGGAGCTCAACTTCAGCAAACTTCTACCAAACTTCGCTTTGCCTCGCATCGGACAGCTTCCACGGAGTCGGTGCAATCTTCAAGGGAGATGACTAAAGATGTTCAAACCACCACTTGACATAAAGATACCATCACAACGACGTGTTGTACCCAAACCAAATTTTTTGCTTCATTAAGGCATTTTGCATTTTAAAGTCTAAACCTCGCTAAAATGTTGTAAAATACCGTTTTTTGGGCAATGTCAAGCATGGAGTTTTTGTCAATAGTTTGTCAGTCAAAGTCAGTTATATTGAACGAAACCTGAAGCAGAGACTCAAAATAAAGATTTTCACGATGGAGGAGCATCTCACGATGGCATTTCATATTTCAGACGGTCATTTCAATAATCGAGACAGAGTTTTCAGTGATCAAATCATGGAGATTTTTCAGAGGAAAAGCCTCAAAGTGCAAGTATAGCTCAGGGGCGCCCAGTTTTTTGGAGGTCAAGATCTTGTCTGAAGTGCTCGCTACAGTCTCCTTGAATCAGCCTGGCTATCCGTCGAGCATTCCAGGAGCTTCCGAGACTCAACCTCCGCAAATCATTCAGATAAAAACTCCTAAATTTTAGGAGATGAGAAATTTGTTCTTTTCAGGCAAAAGCGCGCCTCTAGCCTGAGGGCGCCCATTTCAAGGCAAGGGTAAATCTTGTCAGTTTCGTTGCCGAAGACATTCAATTTGTTCACAGCTAGTCTGCTTATCCGGACGAGATATCAAGCATAGTCATCCGACTCTCGAGTTCAGCGCGCAGACGTCCAAGAACGCCTTTTAAAAATGGAGTTTTCATGTTTTGAGCTTCTCCGCTTTTGCCCGAAGGGTACAAGCCGTGGGCGCCGCCTAAAGGACCCTCGATGCCAGACCTTCAGGCATTTAGTCTTCACGACATCGCGAGAGCATTAGCTCCAGTTCGCTAACGCGATCATCTCAGCCTTTGTCGATCCGGACGCTCCCGTGGTCGGGCGAGGATTCTACTAAGACCGCAGAATTTTTCCCATGAACCAACAAAATGGTTTTCGTATTTTCATGGGTTTAAGGCTTCATTCTCAGCTCGACGATGGTTCCGCTCGCTGCTCGGGGTTCACGACTATTGAGCGTAATCAATTTATCTTTCCAACGAGCATAGCCGTCAGCCTTCAGCATTTGGCAGTCGCTCGTGCTTGCGAGGTCTTTGGTGTCATATTATAAGGTAAAGATGTCCGAAAACGTCCAGAAAATGGCTAAGTCTGGGAGCGGTAAACATATTAAAAATACGCACTGGAGAATTTGAGGTCTTAGAAGCAGTTTTCTTGCCTCGACACCTCCAGTGACTTCTCTTAAGAGCCCTCCTGGCTGTCTGTTAAAACAGATAACGCCTGAATCGGGTCATCCCAGCTCCAGATATCAGCTGTCAAAGTAGGGTGTTTTGACGACGTTTGATTTTCGTTGAAATGTCCAAAGTGCAACCTTAAGCCAGGGGCGCTTTTCTTTTTGAGGCCCTTAACACAGCTTTTAGCTGTCGTGTAAGCAGTCATTGGATGCAGAATATCTCCATTCATGCCG
>VDFB02185805.1:0-12322 GCA_007258455.2 Sequoia sempervirens
TTCTCACAGGTGTTGCTGCTTCGTCCTCATTTTGGGAACTTCGGGAGCTCATATCTTGCTCCTACGGTAACATTTTTGAGTGTAGTTTTTTTTAAAGTGCATGATTTTTCATGTATTTCTCAGTGGTATGATCAGATTGATCTAATTTGTACCAAAAATTGTACTTGATATTGTGGCCTATTTTGGCATTTGTAAGCACTAAGATCAAAGACCACTTTGTTGTTTTTGGCAAGTGGAAATTGTAAATGCACTAAATATAAAGTGCCAAATCAGATATTGCTTGGGGGGGTTTCTTGATTGAGTGCTTTGGGGGGGTAATCTTGCAGTGATTGGTTGCATTATTTTCCTTGATTTGTGTTCTTGCAATGGGGAGATCTCAAATTGAACCCCTAAATCCACATAATTATGCTACATGGAGAAAATCAATATCAAACTATCTCATGATGAAAGGTCTAATAGGTCATCTAAAGGACACAATTCAAAAACCTATTGATGTTAAAGAATTGGAAAAGTGGGAGATTGATCATGAAAACACTTGGATGCATATGTTCATTAGTCTCTCATTTGATTTGCAATTTCATATTGAATCATGTAATACACCCTAAAGTATAGGAGACTTTTGAGAAATTGTATGGTAAAATAGATAAGATTAGAGGCTATCAGATTGATAATGATTTGATGAATCTTGATCCTAAAAGTTTTGACCACATCCAAGACTACATCTCCAAACTCAAGCAACTAAGAACACAATTGAAAGAATGCACTATTGAAAAAGAGGATTTACAGTTGATTCTGAATGTGTTATCCAAGCTTGGTCCTAAGTATTCAGTGTTTGTTTCTGGCTTTCATACCCATCGACTTTCTATGGGAGCATCATATGTTGAACCTAAGTTTGATGACTTTGCAAATCTCCTAATCCAAGAGGAAGCTAAGTTAATGAACATGGGTCTAATCAAGTCTTCCAAACCACAAGCATTGGTGGCAAATGAGTCTAAGGTATAGAAAGAATCAAGGAATCTTGATAAGAAGCAAAATAAGAAAAAGAACAAGCTACATAAAGAATCAGAATCCTCATCATCAAAAGGAGAATCATCTAAGAAGGAGAGACCTTTTTGTGCATATTGCAAGAAGGATGGACATGAAGAACACTATTGTTATAAGAAGGACATTGATGAGTTGAAAAATCTTCTCAAAAAGAATCGCATTGATTTGCCTTCTAGAATGTTTGAATCTTCTTCTCCTTCTACTTCAAAAGCAGTCTAAAAGGACAAAAGGTCAAACATCAACATTAGGATATAAAGGACAAGCTCTTTGTGCTGGTATTAAAGTCAGGGATCCAGGGGAGATGGCTTCTAGATTTAGGAGGATCACATCATATGGAATCTTCACAAACTATCTTCTCTTCATTTCAGCCTTGTAGTATGTCTCCTATCTTGATGGGAAATAATACATACATGAGTGTAACCGGGAAGGGATCTATTAGTTTTGGGGAAAACACTTTTCAAGATGTCTTGTGTGTTCCTCATTTAACGAACAATCTTCTTTCCATTTATCAGATTACACATGGTGGAGATGGGAGAACTGTGGAGTTCACACCTAATTCTGTGATCATTTGAGACTTGGAGACTAGAGATATCATTGCTATTGGGGTGGTTGATCATTCATCTCAGTTGTATTCCTTTGCACAGTTTGCTTCTGATGGTGACAATGTTCCTTCGACTGTTGATCACATACACCATGATTCAGAGGAGACGTTTGGCTTTTTGAACTTGGGCATACTCACATCAGATCCAGTTCTTGAGCCTTGCATTCCATCTCCTCCACCTACTATTGTAGTTGGATAACACCACTTGTGATTCCAAGCGGTTTTTGACTCCTTAGTGATTCGGTCGATGGGAATATACATAGTCTTCCAGATATGGCTACTTTGGATGGCTTCTTCACAGGTATTTCAGACTTGTTTGTGAAGTCTCATCTTGCAGATTTGGAGGACACCATTGATAGCATTCATCTTCTCTTTGATGAAGATGAACCTTCTTCAGTTGTTGTGAGGGAACACTTTGACCCGCTTGTTCATTCTCTACATGATCATTCTTCACAGATTGGCATGAGTGTGGATACTTTTGGAAAACATTTGAAGGAGGCTTCTTTGTCTTCAGAGGGGATATCTTTATCTTTGGATTGTGCTCCTACATTCTTCTCCTACTAGATGTGTTGGATTTTCCTCTTCAGCGGTGTGGCCTAGAACACCCTATTTGGAGTGTGTCAGCTTTCGGCATCGACATGGAGACACTTGAGCATGCTTCAGAGACATCATCATACATCATACATCTTGACATCCTGCATACATCCTTGGTTTTGTTTCTTCCTAAGGGGAGGAACGTTGTTCGCTGAGATTGGATCATCTTTAGCATTCAATGTCGAGATTCTACCATCATTGCAGGAGACTCAACATTGAGGGGGGGCTACCTTGTCTCTCTTCTACTCTCTCTTATGGGAGGGTCTTTTTTCTCATATGGGGTTTTTACCTTCTCATTCTTCATTGAGAGTATTTATATTTGTATTTCATCTCTCTTTTGAGGGGGATTTTTTCCCATGAGGTTTTCTCTCTTTCCTCACTTGTGACAGATTGCATTGCATTTGTACATGGATACCTAACATGGCCTAGTAGACAGGACCCATCTTGCATTGTTTTCATTTGTGCACATTCTCCCTAAGTTGCACTTAAGGGGGGGTGTTGGTGTAATTAAATGTCTTTTACCTTGTCCTAGGTCATAATTACACCTTAGTTAAGTTTACTTAGGGACCGCATAGGAGGTTGTTGGAGATTTTCCACCTTTGGTGGACTTGACATTTCATTACTTTATCACTTTACACCTTTTGTGGACACATCATGTGATTATCTCTCCACCTTTTGTGGGTGATGGAGTTTTATTATTTGTCATGACATGAATTCTGACAATTTTCATAATCTAATGCCCTTCCTATGTTCTCACCTTGGCTATATAACTAGGGGGTCTCTCTCATTGTAACAATCATAATCATTATCATTTCAATGACATTGAATATAGTTTATTCTTGTCATATTCTCTCTCTCTTTCTAGTACTTTCTATTTGGTCATGAATGCGGTAGCCATAGCCAATTCTAACAATAAGCTTCCAAAAAATATATTGTAAATAAAATTTAGTTTTATTATGCTATTTTTTTTCTTTCTTTCTTGTGAATGTAGGTTTTCACTGAAAGTCAACCTTTGTTATACACATGTGGAAAGATAGTAGATTATCAATTTTTTTGAAAAATATCAGTGCACTAGATATTGAAGTCTTGATCCAACAAAAAATTGAATTTTTGATACATAATTTTTTTTTAATTTTGTATACAATCCTCAATGATGAATTGTAATTGGTTTGACTTCAAAACTTGATTAAGGAAAAATATTAAATAAAACACTATGAAACCAAATGAAAGTGTTATATATCATAGTTAAAAATCTAAATTAAAAAAATTAGAATTTTATCCCTTCATGGAAAAAAAGTTATGTTGTATACAGTGAGAATCACTCCTTAAAAATGGTGGTTACTAAAAAATAGTTTTCAAGGAGATGGAAAAGGAAGTGCAATCTAATTCCAATTTTTTTTAAAAATATATCTAGAATCTACAAATAAAATGTAACAAAATCATTATTTTCACACAATCTTAAAATTCCTCATGGTTTAGCCACTATAGGTGCCCGAAAGTGAAGATTTAGTTAGAAAAATTAATTAGTGTCCAATTTAGCCAAAAATTGTAAACTAGTATTCTAGGATCACCCTTAAATTAGCATTTCATTGGATCTTGCATTAGTTAATTTTTATTTAGGGCTTCTAAACACTGCATTAGTGAAAAGTGCATATAGGTTGCATTTTTGGCATCTTAAATCATTCAATTTTATTGAAATTCTGCAATTACAAACATTCAAGACAACATACAAGTTAGAAAACTTCAACACAACTAAGATATTTTTAAATTTGGTCTAAAAGCCCTAATTTGTGACTCATTCACCCCTCTAGATGATTTAGTCCTTGTACAAGTATTTTTTCCTGATTGATGGGAATTTTGTATTGACTATTTTTTACGATTTGAACTTTTCAAAAACCCTAATTGGGACTCATTCGCCCCTCTAGGTGATTTAGTCTTGTATTAGACCTGAAACTAAATTTTACAACATTAACAACCTCATTTTTGTGTTTCTATTTGTTGTTGTTAGATATTTGCTTTAGTTTGCTAGGTTTCTATTTCATTCATTTCACTAAATCTATCTTAATTCAGTTCATTTTGTGCATTGCTTAATTCTAAATTTATGTTTAAAAAATTTCATTTTTAGATTGATACATAGTGTAATCAACAAATTACCTTGTTTAGAATATGAAATTTACACTTTTCATTCTAGGTCATTGCATTGCATTCTAAGCTTCTTTTCAGTTTTTGTTTGTGCACTAAGTTTGTATAGATTAATTTCACTAATGATAGTATCTTTCTTTTCCAAGTTTGTAATAAAACAAGGCATTAGCAAGCATGCTAGTCATGAGAATATCTTAGTGAAATAAATTGAACTTGTTGACATATTTACCCTCATCCCCTCATCCCTTAATATTATCCTATTTGTGAGAAGGTTCTAGTGAAAGAGGATGTAAGCATAAACAATCATGATAATCATAGTTGTTCTTCTCCTGATACCTCTCCTATTTGGGATGAAGGTATCATGATGAAGGAAGATATAATCATTGATAATCATGAATTTCTTGTTTTTCCCTCTCCTCCTTTCCCTTGGGAAGATATTATCATTGACACTACTTTATCTAGGCTTCATTCATCTCCCAACACCTCCCCTACTTGTGAGAATTATTTAGAGAAAGAAGATACAGTTGTAGAAAATCATGAAAACCACATTTGTGAGGAGGATATGTTGTAATACATTCAAATTTTTCCTCCTCCTAATATGCCTCATTTATGTGAAGAAGATAGTTTGGTGTTAGAAGATACAATTATTGAGAGTCATGAGAATATTATTCCTCCCTTCCCTAATGATCCTACCATTTTGAAAGATCTATTTGAATGAAAAAGTCCAATCATTTGTAAGCATGAAAATCATAGCTGTCCTCCTCTTAATGACTCCCCTATTTGTGATGAAATTACTTTATAAAATCTACCCATGGAAAGAAATGAACCCTTTGTTTGGTCCTCTCCTAAAATCTCTCCTACTATCGTAGATTTATGACACAAGAGAGTAAGACCTTAGCGAAAAAGGATGAAATCATGGAAAATCACAAAAATCAAATTTGACCTTCTCTTAATATCTCTACTATTGTAATCTTGTTTGTCTCTCTTCCCCTAGGGAAAAACTTGTTAAACAAGACAAATCCATAATTGATAAATAAGAAAATACAACCATTGATAACTCCCTTATTTATGATGAAGCCATTTTAGAAGAACTAGTCTTTGAATTTCATGAACATCTAGTTCATAGTTCTCCTAAAAACTCTCCTATTAGGGAAGATATCATGGTGCAAGGAAATTACAACATTAAAAATAGTGATATATTTTCCTTAGATGAAGATGAGTGACATTAGACTCCCCTTCACTAAGGAATCATGAAAATAAGGATAAGTCTTTTGAGGTTATGCACATTGGATATCCCTTGAGGTACTCTCCTAAGCCTGAACTTATCCTTTACCCACCCTTAAACCAACCAAAAACTCAAAACAAACTTGTCCTTATCCTCGAACCACCTAAGAATAATTTTTCACAACAATCTAATTATAATACCATTGCTCATACATATAATACTAGAAACAATCTGCAACCAAGAAAAATAACTTTAGCATCCCTCCCATTGCCTAACCCTATCTTGCCTTGTCCTTGTTTTCCCTTACATGATGGAAAGGAGTATAATCTTGTTGAACAACTAAAGAATACTCGTACTAAGATATCCTTATGGGATCTTTTTCAATCATCCCCTCATTATCATATCATGATTCAAAGTGCTTTACAATAAGTTCCTACCCCTCCTAATGTATAATCAAATGATGTAGTAGCCCAAATTCAAGGAATAAATACAAATATTGTTTTCCACCAAAGTGAGTTGCCTCCTTTGGAAGTGCAAAAACAAAATGAAGATTTCATAATAATAGCTAGATATAATAGGATAGGGATAAAACAAACCCTTGTCGACAATGGCTTGGATCTTAATGTGTGTAGTTTAAACCTTCTTGACAAGATTGGAGTGGATAAAAACCAAATTCAACCTGATTCTTTATCTATTGAAGGATTTGACAATGTAGGAAAACAACCGCTTGGTGTGATCACTTTTCTTATTATAGTTGGAAAGGCCACATTACAATTCCTTATCTATGTTATGTTTCATGAACTTTCATATAACCTTCTTTTAGGTAGACCATTGATTCATGAAACAAAAGCAGTTCCTTCAAATCTTCATTGTATAATGAAGTATGTCTTCTAAAGAAAAGTATATGCATTCAAAGCCAACCTTGAACCAAATAGTTGTTTAAGCATTGAGAAAGGTAAGGAAAATCTTTTAAAAACATCGACACCAATTGTACAAGTGGAACCCATGCAACAAAAAACAAAGAAAAACATATTGAGGAAGTCACAGAGCAACTATTAGAAGATGATTGGGGCTCCTTGGATTTCACACAACATTCATGGGTGAATACAAGATCATAACAAAAGAGTCTAAAAAGGGAAAAGAAAAAGCAATAATGTCAATAGAATATTTTAAAGCATCCACTTCAACCACTTTAGAAGAAGAAGAAAATTATATAACAAAATTTAATGAAGGTAATTATGAGCAACCATTGAATCCAAAAGAAATGAAAAAGATTTATGGAAGAGGTTATGAACTTATGAAACAACTTGGTCATAGTTGAAAAGGATGTGGTGCTAGAGAACATGGAATTTTGATTCCTATAGAGCCTAATACACAAGAAATGGCTAATGGTCTTGGTTATTGTCCCTTGAAAGAAACAAACAAGCCTTCACTCAATACCAACACTATTACAAAAGATTCTCTAAAGCCAACTTTAACATTAATAGATCTTAAACTAATAGAAACTAGTGCTCTTGGTTATTTTCCTTTGAAAGAAATGAAAGAAACAAATAAATATTCACATAAAACATAAATTTCAACAACTAAAACACTAACTATTGGAGTTCATTAGATTTTAGACCCTCCTTTCAAGGAGAGAAGAAAATCTCACAATCTAAAGAGTCTTGTGTAAGTATGACATCTTGTACTAAAAAAGAGATATATTTGTTTTAAAATAAATGAACATCCTCTAATTTTGATCAAGAGAGTATCTTGTTAAGACTCCTCCAAGATCATTTGGTATCTCTCCCTCCAAGAACACAAAGAAATTTTACTACAAGAGTTCATTTTTTGCATATTATAGAGTTCATTGTCATTCTATTAATGAATATAAGGCTTTAAGTGATAAAATTCAACATCTCAAGGAGTGTGGTGCTCTTCCTTATGTTGAGGCACCTAATTCCTTTAATTGATACTGATTTTCATGTTTTTAATCAATCATCTCGGCTCATCCTTATCTTCCACTAAGTGGAGGAAATAGTCTAGGTAACTTTTTCCACATATGACATTTGTCATTATCTATTTTGGCTAGTTGAACTCCTTGCATGTATATATAAGAGCAAGCTTGGGATGTGGATGCCATGCCTTAAGTTGGCTTGCATGTGACATACTTTTCTTTCTATGTTTAGCATTACATTTTTGGAGAAACCCTTTATTCATGATGTAGTCTCATTTTGGAACATATGGCTTGACATGGGGATTTTTGAGTAAGCTCTCATGTATTATTTGCTTTAAAGCAATTTATCACAAAAATGGTGTTAGCAAGAACTTTAAATTGGGGCCATACATCAACAATCATGTTTCATTATATGATTTTATTTCTTCTTGCAATGCAACCTTTTCTGGCCGGTGTCATTGGGTTTGATTTCCTTTGAGAGAATGATATTTCTTTGACTTCTCCTCTCTTGGAGATATTAGGAATGATGTTCCCTAAGAAGAGACATTAAACATGAACTAATAAATGTCCCTTTGAAAAATCCTTTACATTCATAAATGTTCATAAGTGCTGAACACAACTTGTTAGGCCTAGTGAAGCTCGAAGTTTCATTTTGTGGTACCCTATTGAAGTTATCAAAGGGATAGCTTTGATATGGTTACTATGATGAGAATCCTAAATGAGGGCATGGATTTCTCATTGTAGGGTGAGAAGACAGTATAGTGGGATGCCTTTCTCACTAGCCACCCATACGGATACTCACCCAATGGGATTGCCTGAAGTTCCCTTGTCTCAAAGTGAGCATGTATTTTTGGAAAAAATAGTTGGGGGCTTGATCAACATCATGTTGGACAAACAATTGAGGCTTGAACCACCCCCTTTTTATTTTTGTTTTTCTTTCTTTTAGAATTTGACATTGTATGTTTGTGTATCTTGATGCTACATATCATACACCTCATGCATGTTCTTTTGTGCCTATGTCAGTTTGATGTATGGTCTTGGATCCTAGGTGCTTGACCACCCCCTTGATCCTTTTTATTCTATACCATCCATATTGATACACTTGGAAACCTCTTGAATATCTAATTTAGTACAAGTTTGGATCCCTTTTTCACACTTTATTTAGGAATAATTAATATTAAAATGAGCCTAATGTTGCCTTGATTTAGTGTTGTAATGTGTTTTAGACATTCACATTAAGTTTAGGGCTCCTTTAAACTAAATGAGCCTAATTGGAACTTATTTGGGGTGTTGTAAAGTGTATCTTTATACTTTCACACTAATCTAGGGCTTCATTAATTAATTGGAGTTATTTATGCTTTATTTGGTCCTATTTTGCATTCGTAAGTCTAATTAAATAAATCTTTCTATGGATAATCCTGAAATTTAACAAATGAAAAATCATAATTTAAAGTTTGAGGTTATGTGTTCTAGATTTAGTGATTTGGGACTCATATGCCACACTGGGCGTATGAGTCCCACCTAGGTCTTGGCACCTTATTTCAAATTTCACATTAAACAAGACACTTCTTGGAGTTTGTGTCCTGTGTTTAAGAAATTGGGACTCATACACCCCAACTAGCATATGAGTCTTGCTTTAACTAGGACCTAATTTAAATAAATTTTTTAGTAGGATTTCATTATCATAGTGTAGACACATAAAAATGGCCTAGACCTGCAAACCACATTTTTCGATGTCTTATCATACTTGATCTGAACATAATTAAAATATTTAATTATGTCTTATGCTCCAAATTTGACTATTAATTAAATGATTCTCAATTATTTATTTAATTCACATCTTTTATTCCTCCTGACTATTTAAATAAATAAATAATATTTATTTTATTGAAAGACGTCACTAATTTTCTAATGTCTCTCTATAATTAAAGAAATTCTTAAATTTATTTAGTATGCCTGTCCCTTGGAGGATGGCTCTGCAAGCGCTGCATGAGGCCGCAGCCATCTAGGCTCGGCCTACATGTGGTCTTTTGGTGGTTGCATGTGTAGTTGGGGGTCGGATCTGTTCTCTTCTTCTCTGAAGCTTGTTGGGGGTGGGTTTTTTTATGCTATTCGGGGGGAGGTTCTTTTCTTTTGAAGCAGGTGTGTAATCTGGGGTTGGGGGGTTGCGATCCTGGTGTCCAGTGGAGTGTGCCTTCATCGAAGGGATCTTGGTTTTATTTTGGCCTTGCTAGCTCATTTTGCGTTGTGTGCTCTTTGATGGATACTGGAGAATCTTCTAGGGTTTGTCCCAATATGGACTTCCGTTCTGCTTTTGGTTCGAAACCCTCTCCACAGGGTTCAAAGATTTTTGATAATAATCTTTTCTCAGTGGAACCTGAGAAAGTCAAGATGGGCTCGGCAGGGGGGCCTAGAATTCCGAAGATTAATGGGTGCCTCGAACGGTGTAAAGAGAGGCCGAGTGTAGTCATTCCAATGGAGATGTTGGCTGAAGACATTGATTATTATGCTCGACATTCTCTTTATTGCAAATTCTTAGGTTTGAAAATTTCTTTGCAATTCTTGGATTTGTGGGCTCAAAAGACATGGATGCCTGAGGGAGAGATGGAGATCCGCCTCCTGGAAAATAACTACTTCATGGTTACATTTGACTGCTTGGCTGATCGGAATAGGATTTTTGAAGGGGGCCCGTATTTTTATAACCAGGTGGGCTTATTTATTAAGCCATGGCATGCTGGCTTCAACCCGGCAGAGGAACTTCCGAATCGGGTTCCGGTTTGGGTTCGTCTTCCAAGGCTCCCTGTGGAATGCTGGCGAGAGGATGTGTTGTGCCTATTAGCCTCGAAGTTGGGGAAACCTGTGGGTTCTTCTCAGCAAACACAATTCAAAAAGGTAATGACTTTTGCCCGGTTTTGTGTAGAAATTGATTTAAGTAAGCCATTGCCAGCCTCGTTAGAAGTGAGTGCAGGAGATTATTCATGGGTGCAACAGCTGGATTATGAAACACTTCCCTTCCGTTGTCGTTTCTGTCATGAGTATGGTCACCTCCTGCGCAGATGTCCAAAGGCCAAGCCTTTGGAGGCTCACTCTTCTCAACCTTCAGCTAATCCACCTAGGGTGGATAAGGGCAAGGACCCCATTCAGGGTTTTGGTGGTAGGGAAGATGGATTTATTCCCGTTAGAGGCCGAAACAGAAATAAAGGTCATAAAAGGACTTTGAAGGATAGGCAGGAGGAGGACACCTTCAACAGGTTTGAGGTGCTAGAGGATCTTAGTCAACAGGAGGTGAACCCAGGATTTTGGATCTAGATCATGGGACTTTGGATATTGATCAGCATGGCCCTTCGGTTGAGGCAATGCTTGCTCCCCAACAGGAGGGGGGTATGGGAGTGCCATGCTTAGATGAGGTTGGGAAAGATCCTAGTCAGGTATTGCTCAACTCAGAGGTGATTATGGCTTCGCTTACTGATGGGACTTTGGCTCTAGGGACAGATCGTCAAATGGAGGTTCAGGATGAGTTGGGTGGTAGTGCAGAGGTAGTGAAAGATAGTGTAGATAAGGTTCACCTCTTGCAAAAAGTTGGTCCGGAGGTGGGCAAGAAGAATATTAAGGCATCCTCTCAGTTGGGTGTTCTGCAAAAAGTTCTCAAGAAGGGGGGGCCGGAGAAAATTTCTAAGCTGGGAAGGAAGAAGGATGAGGAAAAGATTAAGATGATAGGGGAGACTTTGGTGGAGTCAGGGTCAGTCAAGACTCTAGATTCGCATTTTTCATGCCCCTCGAAATGATAGTTCTCTCTTGGAATGTTAGGGGCTTGAACAGTGGCCCTAGACAAAAAGCTGTTCGGGATTTGATTAGGTGTCATTCGCCTGATGTTCTTTTTTTGTAGGAGACTAAGCTCTCTGTGGAGGGTATGATGGATTTAGTTCCTAAGTTATGGGGGAATGGTGGATGCCAATGCATTGGTGCTCAAGGGTCTTCTGGCGGGGTGGCATGCTTATGGAACCCACGTAAGATTTGCCCCCTTTGGTGGGGGTCTTTTAGGTCCTCCCTTTCCATGGTGGCCTCTTGTTTTATGTCAGGGGAAATTGCTCTCTTCTCCAATGTGTATGTGCCTGTGGAGTTGCAGGGCAAGCAACTTTTGTGGTCCAACATTCATCTAGTTCGCAGCTTATTTCCCTACCATCCTTGGATTATTGGAGGTGATTTTAATGCTATCACGGAGCTTGCTGAGAAACGAGGTGGTATTGCAAGGTTGGAGGCTTCTGCTTTATTGCTCCAGGACAATATCTCTGCTTTGAATCTTGTGGATATCAAGCCTGGAAATGGTCTTTTTACTTGGAATAATAGGAGAATTGGTGATGCCTCTATTTCTGAAAGACTGGATAGATTTTTGGTGTCTAGTTTTTGGGTGGGGGACAGGTGGTTGATAAGCTCTAAAATTTTGGATGGTCGTGGTTCTGATCATTGGCCTATTAAGCTAGTGGTTGATGTGCCTCAACGGTGTGCTAGACAGACCTTTAAGTTCCAACTCATGTGGCTGAGGGATGAATCTCTTCATGTTTTGCTCCCTAGTTGGTGGGATCAGGGGAAGCCAGCATATGGCACTGCCATGTACTCTTTCTCAAAGAGGCTCCAGTATGTTAAATATAGATTGAAAAGATGGAATAGGCAGCATTTTGGTAATTTATTTCAAGAAAAGCAAAAGGCACGAGATAATCTAGACCTAATTACCAGACAAATTTGAGATCAAGGCCTCTCAAAGGAGCTGAGTTTATTAGAG
>VDFB02185806.1:0-15485 GCA_007258455.2 Sequoia sempervirens
TCAAAGCCGAACACAGTAGTTGAGGCATCAGGTGTGTTGAATAATTTTAGCATTTCTATACTTTTTGATTCTGGTGCATCTGATTCCTTTATATCACCTTTGGTAGTTGAGCGATGTGGTTTGGTAGCAATTAGCCAAGGCGTAAAATGGCATGTCGAATTAGCATCAGGGTCAAGGGTCATGGTAGAGAAGCTTGTGCAGGATTGCAATTTGTGTATAGGTGAAATGTCAACCAAGGTGGACCTCAGAATCTTGCCACTTGGTTCTTATGATATTGTCTTAGGCATGGACTGGTTGAGTGCACATCGTGCTATGATTGACTGCCGACGAAAAGCAGTAAGGTGCACTGATGACTCTGGTAAGGAGGTGGAGATCTTGGGTATTCAGAGACCCATCTCATTATGTATGATCTCTGCCATGCAGCTCAAAAGGCACTTCCGACAGGGTTGTCAGCTCTTTGCAGTATCTGTGAGTGACTTGGAATCTGAGGATAGTCAGGGATTGTCATTGGATGATTACCCCCTTCTTAAGGGTTTTTCTGATGTGTTTCCAGAGGAGATTCCTGGTATGCCGCCAAAGCGAGATGTGGATTTCCGGATTGACCTGGTACCTAGAGCCGAGCCCGTATCTCGAGCTCCATATCGGATGACAACGCAGGAACTACAGGAACTCCGTCTTCAGTTGGAGGAATTGTTGGCCAAGGGCTTTATCCGCCCAAGTGTTTCTCCTTGGGGAGCACCTGTGATATTTGTGAAAAAGAAGGATGGTTCTCTTTGCTTGTGTATTGACTACAGACAGTTGAATAAGGTAACAGTGAGGAACCGATATCCATTGCCCAGGATTGACGATCTCTTCGATCAGATAAAAGGGGAAAAGGTGTTCTCTAAGATTGATCTCAAATTGGGATACCACCAGTTGAGGATTGTAGATGCAGATATTCACAAAACAACATTTCGAACTCGATACGGACATTACGAGTTCACTGTGATGCCGTTCGGGTTAACGAATGCACCTTCAGTTTTTATGAGTCTAATGAATGGAGTCTTCCGTACATACTTGGATAAATTCATTCTAGTGTTTCTCGATGACATCCTGATCTATTCTAGGTCGATGGAGGAACATGAAGAACATCTAAAGCAGGTATTGCAGTGCTTGAGGGATAATCAGTTGTTTGCTAATCTCAAAAAGTGTGACTTTTATAAGACTGAAGTTCAGTATTTGGGCCATGTGATTTCTGGAGAGGGAATTTCAGTTGATCCTGCAAAGATTCAGGCCATTGTGGATTGGCCCGCACCCACAAATGTCTCAGAGATTCGCAGCTTCATGGGACTTGCAGGATATTATAGGCGGTTCGTTCAGGGGTTTTCTAGGTTGGCTCATCCTATCACCTCTTTGCAGAGGAAGGGAAAGAAGTTTCTTTGGTCCGAGCAATGTCAGTTAGCTTTCCAGACTCTGAAGGATAAGTTGACTAGTGCTCCCATCTTAGCAGTTCCTGATCCGGCAGGTGATTTTGTTGTTTGTACAGATGCATCTTTGGAAGGTTTAGGGGCTGTGTTAATGCAGGAAGGTCGAGTGATTGCTTATGAGTCACAGAAACTGAAGGACCATGAACTTAATTACCCCACTCACGATTTGGAGTTGGCCGCAGTTGTGCATGCCTTGGTGAGGTGGAGGCACTTTCTCCTTGGGCATCGGTTCGAGTTGCATACAGACCACCGTAGTCTGCAATACATCTTCACGCAGCCGAACTTGAATGCAAGACAGAGAAGGTGGATGGAATTTTTGTGTGAGTACGACTTTGAGGTGAAATATATTCAGGGTAAGGAGAATGTTGTAGCAGATGCATTGAGCAGATGCAGGCATGAGTTATCCGCTGTGACTCTTGAGGTTGATTTGAAGAGGCAGATTGTTGTAGCTCTTTCTTCTGATGATTGGTATCAGGTAGTGAAGGCAGAGATTGAGTCGGGTAGAGCTTTGGAAGGAAAATTTGCAGGCTACTCCTTAGATTCGGATAGTGTTTTGCACTATGCAGGCCGTATGTATGTACCTCCTGCAGAGGGTCTTCGTACCCTTATCTTGGCGGAAGCTCATAGAGCTCCTTATTCGGCACACCCAGGAGTTAAGAAGATGTACGCTGATCTTCGTGCACTATATTTTTGGGCAGGATTGAAGCGTGACATTGCTGATTTTGTGGCTAGGTGTCTTGAATGTCAGAGAGTGAAGGCCGAGCATCATCATCCAGCAGGCTTGTTGCAGCCGCATCTTGTTCCAGAGTGGAAGTGGGACATCATTTCTATGGATTTTATAGTCGGGTTGCCCATGTCTTCCAGGCGACACGACGCTATCATGGTCACTGTGGACAGGTTGACCAAGGTAGCCCATTTCTCTCCTATTCGATCTTCATATACTGCTTCAGTGGTGGCTAGGGTGTTCATGGAGGATATTGTTAGACTACATGGGATACCGCGCAGGATTATTTCTGACAGAGATCCGGTATTCACTTCTGCATTATGGACATCCCTTCAGCGGTCCTTAGGGACTAAGTTGAATTTTAGTTCTGCCTACCATCCTGAGACAGATGGTCAGACTGAGAGAGTTAATCAGGTGCTCGAGGATATGCTTCGGATGTATGTCATGGACCAGCAGTCTCGTTGGGAAGACTACCTACATTTGGTTGAGTTTGCCTACAATAATGGCTATCACAGTTCGATTGGCATGGCTCCATTCCAGGCGTTGTATGGTCATCCTTGTCGTACCCCTTTGAGTTGGGATCAATTAGAGGACAGGGTTCTTCTTGGACCTGAGATGCTTCATGACATGGAGCAACAGGTAGCTCGCATCCGAGAGCATCTGGTAGCAGCTCAGGATAGGCAGAAGAAATTTGCTGATGCACACAGGACAGATCGTCAGTTTGCTATAGGTGATCGAGTGTTTCTCAGAGTTCATCCTTGGAAGAGCCCTATTCGTTATGGAAAGGGTTCTAAGCTTGCACCCTGTTTTGTGGGTCCATTTGAGGTGTTGGAGCGTATTGGTCCTGTTGCCTATCGCCTGGCATTGCCACCTAGTCTGTCGCGGATTCACGATGTATTTCATGTATCAGTTCTTAGGCCTTACTTTCCGGATGTTACTCATGTTCTTGATTGGAATGCTCTACAGGTCGAGGACGGGCAACTAGCTCTAGAGCCCGTGGCCGTGGTGCAGCACAGGAGGCTCGTACTCAGAGGCAGGGATATTGAGCAGGTGAGGGTCCAGTGGGATCCTAATGATGAGGCTTCAGCGACTTGGGAGGATACTTCCCGTATGCGAGAATCCTACCCATACTTGTTTTCTGGCTTACAGGAGTAAGCCGTATTTAAGGGGGGGAGGATGTAATAACCCTCCTGGTTGCTAGATGGACTCAGTAGTGTTATGTTTTGTTTGATGCTCAGATACTATGATGATACTGTTATTATTTGAGGTGGTTATTCAGATACTATGATGATACTGTTATTGATTGATATGGTTAGTTGATGCTAGATGATGTTGTTATTTCATTTTGGACATGATTACTTTATATGACATTATGGTTGATTATATCAGTTGATTTTTCTGAATTATGATATGATCTTGATGATTTAATTTAATATGTTGTAGGTTGATTATTAGTTAGAAATGGAGCTAGCTGGATTATGTTATAATTGTTAGAATAGGTGTGACGAAGGACAATATAGCATCACTTTCGTTCGCGAGTGCCACAGTATGTTGCGATTCCTTCTCACAATCTGATATCTTGATTTATGCTTTTGCTATATATGTATATATGCACATGTACACAACCGTTTGTATGCGAGTTAGGTATAAGTCGATTCCACTTGCTTGGCGGAGACGAGGCG
Organism: Sequoia sempervirens; assembly: GCA_007258455.2. Taxonomy (NCBI): domain Eukaryota; kingdom Viridiplantae; phylum Streptophyta; class Pinopsida; order Cupressales; family Cupressaceae; genus Sequoia; species Sequoia sempervirens. The sequence continues at coordinate 3,873 of VDFB02185806.1, forward strand.
AGCACAAATAATAGCGGATAAGAAATGTTGTCTGAGAATTGTGATGAAGTCCTCCCGTTCCATGATGTCAGGTCGTCTCATTTGTTTGGTATAGTCAATTTTTATGTGATTGTCGTCATTGTCTGTTGTGTTATGTGTTTTGTCTTATTTTTATTTATGAGGGCATTTATAGTTATGATTTATCTTAATGATTGAAATAAATTATTTATTTTAATGTTGGATTAAATGGTATTTAAATATTTAAATAATTTAATTATTTTTGAAAATCTTATATTGCAATTAATTTATAATTAAATATTAAATATGGCTTAATTATTTTAATCAAGTAAATTGGTGGTGGATAATTATGAGAATAATTTATTTAAAATAAATATGTAATGTGAGGTGCAAGAAAAGTTGAAAAACAGGAATTAAAGCAATAAAATAAATAAAAGAATTAAAAAGACAGTGTGAGCCAATAGGGATTGAGAGTTGGGAAAAAGCTTGTTTTAAAGAATTTTTTTTTCTTTTTATCTGAGAATTTTGGGGGAGAGCTTTGAGAGATGAGCAATATATTTTATTTAATTATGAATTTTTGGGAGCTCAAACACACACAGAAGAAGAGAAAGCTGAAGTGCTCTAGGGATTGTTGAGTTCGTTCTGGACTACGGATTGGAATCGGATTCGAGGGCATCTTCAAATTTGCATTGGACTCTAGGTTCCTCTCGTAGTTTTTTTCTTCTCGTACCTTTTCTATTCTTTGTTTGTTTCTGAAAAGAAAAATAGATCTTGTTAAAATAATTTTTGGTGAGCATAGAGAACTTCTGTTGAAAACTGTAACTAGAGCAAATTATTAGATTAGAAAACAAAGAAAATCATAGAAATTATACTATTTAAATTTTGTCAAATCAAGAACCCAGATATTCTGAAACATACCATTTATCAAAATAGGGTTTTAGAAAAGAAAAATGATTCAATAATTGAATAAAATAAATTTGGGGTTTAATCAGTATATTGAAAACATGAATGGATATAATTATTGTTTTGTATTTTCTTGTTATTTTGTTATACCTCTGTACTTTTACCAGAATATATATATATATATATATATATATATATATATATATATATATATATATATATATATATATATATCTGATTTCATATTGATCACATTAAACCAGAATATATATATTTATATTGTCTGTTTTATATTGTTCTATTTACCCAGAATATATATCTATACAGATATATATATATATTCATGAATGATTAATATTGTTTTCAGATTTAATATGACTGTGCGTCAGCCGTCGGCCGTACGCCTGTCATATAAATCTTTTTTTTAAAAACTGTTTGAAATCGAAATTTATTCTTTATGAAAATCAAAATTTATTCATTATATATATATTTTCTTGGGTTATGTTTTTGATTCGCACGAGTTTGTTTTTGAAAAATTTAAACAAAATAAAAGGATTGTTTAAGACCGATTGGAAGGACCCGGTGAAGCCGTACCTTCCGTCCCCTCACCTTGTGATGCTGCCCCTTGTGATCGATAAAAGGTAACTGCCGAAGCGTCTTGGCAAATCGGCTTGGTCTTGACAGGTTTTGAAACTTTTTTTTTATATAAATATATATATATATATATATATAAATACCATTATATATATATAAATATATATATATATATATATAAATGTCTCAATATATATATATATATATATATATGTGTGTGTGTGTGTGTGTAAGTATATATATGTATTTATTTGTTATTTTATGGTGTTTATTTAATTTTATCAAATTTAATAATTATAATTATTTTATTTTATTTATTAAGTATAATAATCTTAATTTAGTTTAAAAATATATATGTATATATATAATTATAATTATTTGATTTTTATATTATTTTAATTGGTTTAAAAATATATATACATGCATATAAGATTTGTATATAATTGAAATGTTAAATAATGTGTTAAATGGGCATTCGCAGATTTAAACAGGGCATTATTTTATTAATTATTTTGGTTGAATAATATTTTGTTTTAGCAAGAATTAGCTTGTAGTTGTGATTGTGAATTCTTTTGAGACATTCGTATTTAGTTACTTAATTGGGATTAGAATCAAACCTAATGGTGCAACTTTGTAAAATATTATGTGAGTTTTACTTTTATGATATGTAGTGATGTCTTTGTGGGAACCCGTCGTTGATTTTTGTAATCTTATCCCAGAGGCTTGTTATTTTATGATGTCATCTTCGCTTTGGTAGGCTTCGAGATTTTTGGTTTTATGAGAGGAAGGGTTGAACAGTTGGTTGAGACTTTTGATTTTGAGCAATTGCGAGATGGTTAATACCTCGTGTATTTGAGTTTTGGTTTTATGATTTGTATGTGTTGGTTCAACCCTTGCCTACTTGAGTTTGGTTAGGGGTCATAGGTGGGAGAGTGGCTCTTCGTGGGCGCCGGCGCCTCGGGCGAGGAAGGGCCAGGATAACCCTCGAAAGAGTAGTAAACAAGTGATAACCTTAACAATAGATTTAGGGGGTTGGGTAGTTTTAAAAACACAAGATAATAAAACTTTGAATTCCTCGGCTATGCATTAGGGCTACCCTAGACTAGTGATAGATTGAGAAGGCCGTGGTCGGCATAGTCAGAGTCTCGTCCTCATGAGAGACTATTGGCTCCGCATTAGCTACCCTATGGTGCCGGCGCCTCAGTTAGGAGGAAGGGCCAGGAGATCCATAGATGGGTGCCGGTGCCTCAGTTGGAGGAAGGGCCAGGAGAATCCCATAAGAGCTATGCGATGACACTCTCCACTTGACACCCTTGTTGCTTGTGTTGTTGCCTCTGGATGTTATCTCTTTGTGATGTTTCTTTGAATTCTTGTGATTTGATTCATGATTGTTAAGTGTTAGTACTTCATGTTATCGTAATGAGTTCTTGGTTTTACTTGTTATGTGATTTGAGTACGTTGATGGTTTTGCATTGCATACTTGGGTTGTACTTGTTTTGTATCATGTTGTTGTTGAGTCGGTTGACATTCATGGTCGGGTTCACTTCCTTGTCACCTCTGAGCACGGGGGGTGAGTTACTTGGAATTCACATGGTTGGGTGGAACGTGCTCCGCACCCGTTGGGTTCCCCGTCAGCGTCTTGTCATCTCAGCTTTCCGCAGTGGAGTTGTACCAGTGATCAATTGTACTTCATATTTCATTTTACTTGTATAAATCCCCATGTTGGGAAATTCAATGTAATTCATGTATCAAAGAAAATTGTAATGTAATATTATTTCAATGATGTAATAGTTAGGTTTAATTTGGATCTTGTTAAAAGATTTATCATGGATGTAATTATGCGATGTTGTCATACTCGCATCATGGCTATCGGATGTATCCTTGTATATGGTTTTCATAAATTAAATGGTTATGTTAGTTTTCGTTATCTTTATTTTGTTTTGTGGTTGCAATGTAACCTCGCGTGCCCCAGAGAACCAAGTGTATTAATGTTATGTGTTATGCTATGTGATTTTGGTTTAATGTTGTTACATGTTACTTTTATTATTTAAAAATAAAATAAAAATTATTCGCATTATGTGTGTGTTCTCTGGGGTTTGCACGACGGGCGTTACACCTCACACGTTGAATATTTTTTCAACCAAGATAAAATGAACAGGAGGGTAAAATAAAATAACCAGAGATAAACACACAAAATTGTGGTAGTAAAGAAAATAATGTGAAAATTATAGCAAAAAGAAAAAAAATCTTCTCATGAAAATCTAAAGAGAAACAATAGAAAGCTTGCAAATAAGCTAGGGTTTTCTTCTTCCATTTTTCTTCTCCAAACCTACACCACCAAAATGAGAGAAATATGAATATGTTAGACACACTCAAAGATTAAGAGGAGGGATGGTGAATTGATCTTATAAAAAAACTTAAACCTTTCTATAATTTAGAAACTCTTTAGCACACTACATACTTCTAAATATCAGATCAAAAACTTTAAACAAAGAAATAAAATAGAAGGATATAATAGTTTGAATCTTTAGTAACTTCAATAATCTTTAGAAATGAAAGATATAAAAAATTCTACTTCTAACCAAATCAGCAACAAGGAAAGATGAAGCAAAGAACACACATGCACAAGATAACTCCAAATTTATGTGAAAAATCCAATGAGGGAAAACCATAGTGAGAGTTAACTCATAATATAAAGGCTCACTACCAAAAGGGCTTGAAAAATAAGGCACACTACCTTAGATAAAGATACAAAGGACTTGTGGAATTGAAGCTAACATAACTTCAGGGGAAAGGTACAAGGACATAATGAGATTCACCATCTCAAGGAAGGATACAAAATTTTATAGAAGAATTATAATATTTGTTAACATAACACTTTGTTGACTAAGGATTTAAGACTCATTTGATCTTTCCTCTTCACAATGTAGAATTGACTCTGTTGGATATTCAATACATTTCACACACTCAATTTTTCACACTTTTACACTTCTCCACTATGATGCATTTGAAAAAATCTTGCATTTATATTCACCACAACACTTCAAAACTTCAATTAGGCTGGAAAAGAATAAGATAAACAATGAATTCAATAGGTTGGCCACCAAAGTATAATGTGGTACTATCTTGAGGATAGAGAGGAACAAAAAAAAACTTAATACATCTTCCAATGTGATCCAAAATAATTCATAGGATGGTGCATATCAATCTAAGTCGACATCAAGGAAATGTATAGATGAAATGTGAAGCACATAACCAGTCAGCTCAAAAACATTCTTATAATTAAATTCACTCAAGGTGCTTCTAACCAAGATAGGTTAGGACACAAATCTAATATAAGAAATCTTCAATTGTTGGTGCAAACCCCCAAGTTCATGGTGCAAGCAAAGGAACAAGCCTCATCGGCCAGACATCCACAAATAATTGGGAAAGCAAACTCAAGACACAATGTAACACCAAAGAGGCCAATTAACAATGTGCGGATCAAATGGGGATGTTCTATGAATGTCCAATAATGTACTTCCAAAAATTTCATACTTTCATGCCACTAGCAACCACCGCAAACCAACTAGGAACAAAATACTTCATCCCAAAAACACAAAATGCTTAATCATGAGATATAAAATTAACCAATCAACTTGTGAACCTCTCCAACACACAAAATTGGAACTAAGACATAGAAAATACATTGATAATATGTAATACCCCCATGTTTCTGATACTATTTACTACTATTGGTTGCTTTTATATGTAAGTGTGATACTGAATTGTGATGGTGATTGCTTCACTGACCTGGTGTGTGCGGATGCATAGTTTAGTTGTATGCTTCATTTGATATTGTTAGTATGATTTATGATACTCTGTGCGTTGTTTGGATTATTTGCTCATTCAATAATCTTTCATTAATGCTATTTACGTCGATGTGATGATTCTATGGTGATCATGTTATTTGAATTTAGTATTATTTTATAATGCAATGGTTTAATGATTAGTTATGATGCAGAAGTTAAGTATCATGTTATCTTATGATCAATTTGGTTAGAAATGTTAGTTCGTCATTGATATCGTGATTGTTAGAATAGAGTAGGTGAGAGGACAATGTAGCATCTCTCGTTCATGAGTGCCCTGCTACACTGCAATTCCTTCTCACGATAAGATGTTTGATTATATATATACATGTGCTACTTGACGTTTATTTGGATGCAAGATTGCAGGAATAAGTCTCGTTTCCACCTGTTTCGGCAGGATAGGGCGAGCAATAAATTAACCCAATGGGTAAAATGTTGAAAAAGGGAGTAGGTTTGGAAGTGTCCCCGTCCCAAGTTCGTCGTCTATTGTGAGTCGTTGTGTTATGATTGAAGTTTTGTCCTTGTCTTTGTGTAGTTAATTGTTGAGTATTTATTTAATTTATGGTTAGTGTTTAATAAGTTAATCTTATTTGATAAGATAATTAATTAATGTTGCATTGTTATTTGATTTAATTGCGAGTTAGAAAAATGTTAAATTTAAATATATTGTAAATTAAAAAGTATTTAATTAATTAAAATGCAAGAAATTAAATTAAATTAATATTGCTGAGGATAATTAAATATTATCTTTTTATTAATATTAAATTAGAAAATCATGTGCAGATAATATCTTGAGTAAATAAATTATTTTAATTAAAATTATAGATAAGTTGTGCTTTTAAAAGCGGGAAAAAGGACCAATAAGAGAAGAGGATTTTTGAGAAAAGAAAGCAGAAGAGCTTTATTGATTCTTTGTTTTTGATTTATTATTTTGATGGGAGAGTTATTCAGAGACAAGCTTTCTCTTTGTTTTTGGGAGATTTGGGAATAAAAATATAAATAAAAGAAAGATAGTTTTGGGGGTTTTGGGTTTTTCTGGGTAAAATTATTGTGGTTTTTAAAGAAAAGATATATTCAGAAGTGAGAAAAGACAGGAATTGGAAAAGAAGCTACAGAGGGATTCCACATTCGAATAAGAGTACTGTGCTGGATTCTTCACCAGACGAAGGACTCCAGGTTTTCTTCTGTCATTTATTATTATTTCTGTTGTATTTTGAACAATATATGTTTGATGTGTTTTGAAAATTTATAGAAATAAGTTCTGTGATTTGGAATTCATTCATATGAAACCCTTGAACCTTTTTGTTGAAAACTTCAGAAAATCTTTTGAAATTCTCCAATATAGTTAGTAGGGAAATTGATTATTTGAAATAAAAATCATTGTATGATGAAATGAATCTATTTACCTGAATAATTTAACATCTGGAATAAAAATCTGATTCTTCCTATTATTTATGTTATAAGTTTTGAAGGATTAAAAAATAAAATAAAAATAAAAATAATACCTACATGTATTATTTTTATATAATCTGTCTCTTTTTTAAAAAATCTATGGTTGTTGCACCTGTGTACTCTGTGTACTAAATATATTCTACTGAATAAAATATGTATATTTCTATATAATATTATTAAAAAAATAAATAAATAATATAATCATAATTTAATAGTGTTTTGGGAAAATCTATCATTTGTCAGACTTGGTGAATATATAGGTCTGATTTCGAAATAATTTTATATAATAAATTTTGTATCTTGAATTCCGTGTTTTCATGTCTGTTTTTGAAAATGAAATTAAAAAAAATAAAAAAATAAAAAATAAAAATAAAAATAAATAAATATTGTGCTTCGAAATTTGTATTTGTATTCGTAATAGAATGAAATAAAATAAAATAAAATTTAAAATAAAAATAAAAATTAATTATTATTTTATCATGGGCGTCACCGCGGGTCAGATCACTAATAAAATTTCATAGGTATTCTCTGGCGCAATTAATTACTGGCAAGACAAGAAATGGCCGGGTTGGCTAAACTGCTGGGGGGTCAAGCAGACACTCAGCTCACACAGCATTCATGTACCGGGCTATGCCTCTATCAATTAAATTTCAATTTTATTTTATTTTATTTATTTATTTATTTTTATGTTTTATATATAAATATATGTATTAATTAATATATATATTATAATATAATTATTAAATAATATATAATTATTATTTAATATATATTAATTATATATTATTTAATATATATATATATGGATTATTGTGAATTTTTATTTAATTTCTTTTATATAATGGATTTTAATTATTTGATTTTAATATATATATAGGATTGTGGATAAGAATTCATTATGATTATTTTTGGAAATTTATAATAATATAGATTAATTGAGGAAATAGGGAATATGCTAAGAGAGTATTATTAAATTGAATTAGTTAAAATTAAAAGATGCAATGTTATATTGTAATTGTGCAAACTATATGCTTAAAATTTAAATGAACTTTCTTGTGATATTGATTTATGAAATGGGTGAAATTTATAGTTCTTGTAGTTGGTTTGGCGTTGGTTTATGATTTATCCACTATTGATAATATTAATTTTGTTTATATTGATTTTCTTAAATTCGGATTTGGGTCATGTAGGAAACCCTCTAGTCATTGTATCATGCTATAAGAACTTAAGTTATGGTTTAGGAATTTCCAGAGGCAGGGTTATTGTTGTGTAATTGTGATCTCGTGTTTGTGATGCTTGGTCTAGGTTTTGACCATGGTTATGATTTAGTTGCTCTTGGATTGTACCATTTGTGGATATGTTTAATATGTTATAGCGAGATGGTTATGCCTCGCAGAGGATCCATGTTTTTGGTTCGACATTTCTTGTGGTACAATTCTGTTGCATTGGGTATTTATGTGCTTGAGTGTCTAGAGAGAGTGGCTCTAGTGGGGGCTGGCACACAAAGGGGCTGTCAGGGTAACCCACATGGAGTTAGATTAATCAGTGATAACCTAAGTAATAAACCACGGGTGGGGATTAAACACTAATAAGATAATTGGGAAGCCTCATCTGCCTGTTAGTGCTATCATAGACTAAAGGGGACTGAGAAGGCCGTGGTTGGCAAGGTCGTTGCCTTGTCATCACGAAAGGTTAACGACTCCGCATGAGTAACCCTATGGAGCGGCGCCTTGAGATAGGCTGTCAGGAGAACCATAGATGGAGACGACACCTTAACTTGGTTGTCTGGGGAATCCATGTAGAGATGGAGGTAGCACCTTGTAATAGGTTGTCTGGATAATCCATGTGAAACCATGCGATGACACTCTCCTCTAACATTCTGTTTGTGTTGATTTACTGATGTCCTCTGGAAGTGATTTATTGATTTCTCTTTGGTTATTGTTGGAAGTAGTCTTTGATATTATGTCTTGAGTTTCATTGACGTTGTGATTGTGACTTGTTGTTATGTTCTGAAGTGGTTTGTTGTGCCTTTTGGATTTATCTTTGTCTAGTTTTCTATGTGGTCTTTGATGTTAAGTTGTCTATCTGGTTTCAGTATTGTGTTACTATTAGACGTGCTTGGTTGGGGACCCTTCCTTGTCTACTCCCAGCACGGGGGTGGTTGGGTGGAACGTGCTTCGCACCCCGTTGGGTTTCCCTTTCTGTTACAGATGTATCTTTTATTGTAGGGTTTTGGAGGATGTTGATGATCCAGTAATTCTTTGTACCAGATGTATGTTATACTTCAGATGTAATGCATTCATTGATGTATTGTCTCCCATGTGTGTTGGGATGACCTTGTTGTAAATTGTATATGTGGTTATTGAGATGTATTTTCTACGCTTGTATTGTATTGTCTTATGAATGTAATGTATATTCAAAGCATGTATTTATTCAGAACCACTTGTAATAGTTGGCTATGTTATGTTGTATCTATCTAAAATATGTAACACTTTATATCTCTTTATAATTACATGTGTGTTGTCATATGTACTTATGTTATGAATATGGTTATTGTTTAATGGATATTTAAATGATGAAATAGGAATGAATACTAATGAATTGATTAATTATTGCTATCTTATTGTCTTGGTTAAGTGGAAGCTAGAATAGTAATGTCACCTCGTACCCCAATGGAATTAGTCGTGCAACTTAGTATATTATTATATTAGAATACTTAAGTATGTTTATTATGTTCTTTTAAAAAAAAAATTGTTCTGTTCTTATTAGTTCCTTTGGGGTTCACATGGCGATGCTACATAATACATTCACCAAGATGCAGGAGTAGAGACACCAATTTGGAGAAATGCAGAGCATTTTCTAGACCAATCTAGACAACCAACAACGCTACCAACCTTCTACAATTCACAAAAATCTCCTTGAAAACACTATTAACCTAAAAATATAATATTGTAACATCCACATAACACTAAATTTGAATCCAAACACACAAGACCTAATCTTCAATAGTGGAGAAATGTGAAGCATTCTCCCAAATAGACTTCAATGTAGCTTCCAAGAATAAAACCACTTAAGCAACTTGTGAAGGGAAGATATTTCTTTCAGAAACACATGCTTCATCAGGAACATAAAGAGAGAGCATAATTCATACTGTAGACCTTCACCATCATCTCCACTATCAAAAAAACTTCTAATCCTCATCTTAATATATCATTATAAAATCAACTCTGCCAACAAAAACTATACTCAATACTTATTTGAGTATCATGAGACAAGGCATGACATCCAACCATGAACTTTAGCAACAACACCATACATCAGTGTTGCCCCAAACAAAATTTTGTCAACAATGACAATCAATGCCAATAATATCCCTCTCTTCTCAAGTGCGGACAATAATGATAACCACAAACAATTCATCAAGTGTTGAAATCAATGACAACAACTACCAACAATATCCCCCTTTGGCATTGATGAAAATGCACATATGCTCACTCTCCCCCTTTGGTATCAAAGACAAAGGGAAACACACACCTACATGTAGAAGGAAACAACATATTCGTTGACTTCAGGACATAGGAGAAACGAGCTTCAATGGAAACAACAACACAAACTCCCCCTTTTTCCAACAACACTTCTTCTTCTTGCATGCACAATATCTGCACACCTATACCAAACTCACCCTTACTACCAGCGCGCCCTAAGTGGTAGCATACATCAATCTAGGAGAAAAAGACAAGGCCTTAATTTCTCCCCCTAAAAAGATGCAACATCTATGCATCTGTTTAGAACAAGGAGGGGCAATAACCCCTAATTTCTGCCAGATACTCAAAAATATCCTTTGAAAGTTCCTTTGTGAAGATATATGCAATCTTGTCCTTGGTAGGCACATACTCTATTATAACTTCATGCTTTGCAACCTTATCCCTTTGAAAATGATATTAGATAGAGATGTGTTTAGTCCTTGAATGCATTACCAAATTCTTAGAAATATTAATTGCACTTGTATTGTCACATAGTATTGGAATGGGTTCATCATATACTACATTCACGTCCTTCAAAATCTACTTCATCCAAAACACCTAGGCGCATCAAGATGCTATAACAATGTATTCAACCCAGTTGTGGATAGAGACACTAATTCTTGCTTTTTATTGAACCAAGATACCAATATGTCTCCCAAAAATAATACACTTCCACTTGTACTTCTCAAGTCATTTACACAACATACCCAATCAACATCAATATAAGCACTCGAAGAAACATTTTTTATATTTCTTATACCACAAACCATAATCCAGAGTTCCTTTTAAGTATTTGAAAAAAAAAATCACTTCCTTTTCATGGGATTTCGTAGGATTAGCTTGAAAGTTGGAAACCAAACATACTGCATGCATACTATCAAGTCTAGAAGCAATTAAGTATAGTAAACCTCTAATTATGGACCTATAAAGAGTCTAATAAACTTCTAGAGACTCATCACATTTGATCAAGTGACAACTAGTCACCATAGGAGTGCCCACTAGTTTGGAATCTTCCATCCCAAATTTCTTCAACATCTTCTTGACATATTTAGCTTAAGAAATAAAGATACCATCATCTTTCTAAATAATTGAAGCCCAAGGAAGAAGGATAACTCACTAATCATTGAAATTTCAAATTCTTTCTACATCTCTTCTACAAACTTTGTACACATATCATCATTTGCACCAAAGATGATGTCATTAACATATACAACCGCAATCAACAACTTGTCTTCCTGAACCTTAATATACATATTACTATCTGAATTACCTTTCTTGAATCCTTGCCAAAGTAG
>VDFB02185812.1:0-11377 GCA_007258455.2 Sequoia sempervirens
CTACCTATGGAATTGTCACTCCTAGTCAAGGGCAGCTCGAAGGACCTAGACCAATTGATGAGGACTTTACAAAAGCCTCCTACACTTCAGGATTTGCAAGACTTGGGAGGTTGATCCCTTAATGTGTTCGCAACCTCTGCACCAATATCATAAACATCATTAAAAATAATAGATAATCTCATTTAATAGCTCAACATAATAGGATAATATCAAATAGAATTGGCTATTCATCAACATTATCATCTATTTGGAGCATAAGATAACTACAACACAATCCCAAGATAAAATAGGTCATTGATTTGCAATTTTTAGCAAGCTCTAGGTAAAGACGAACAAATATTGAATCATACAACTTAGATCAGTGCCATATATATCCATTGTGGGAGCCAAATTCATAAGTATTCATGGTTTATGACAGATTTAACACATAACATATACAATCCCTGATAACATTGCATTGCAATCTCATCAATATGTATTCTAACCCAATACTACTTATCAAATCCTTATACAGAACATATCCACCTATAATCCCATTTAAGCATTTTAATTAATCCCTTGAATTAAAGCTAAAATAAGGATCATACACACCACAATAGTAAGATGAATGAAACAACCCTGAGTTATCTTATTCAAAATTTAGATATACATGTACATTGGAGAGACATGAGTTTGAATTTATCATTTCAACTCAAATGCTAGTATTTTTATACAACATTAAATCCCCATGAATCCAAAACCTATTACAAAATGACTCAGAACCTAAATTGCATTTTCTAAAACCATCAAACTTTACAATTTGTTTTGCAACTTCACCTAGACTCGACCCAAAATTATCTAACTTGCTAACTCGTACTTCTGGCCTTGAAATCCTTCTTATAGAAAATGAAGGAGTAAATAAGCATCAGGCTAGAAAGTACACATGTCACCAGCCAATTGGAATACCTAGTGACATTCCAAAAATTGTTACAATAGCAATCACCCTGGAGAATATTCTTGTTCATCGTGCCAACTAAGAAAAGTTGATGCAGCAACAAAATCCATAAGAATCCTGCGCCAAGACTGCCACTAAAGCAAAATGGAAACCGTTGTAACTGCAACAGCTTATTTTCCAACCATTAGTAGCCCACTTCTTTTATTCTTCCTTAGTTAAATATTTAGTTACCCATTTTTGATATTCTTCATCAATTAGCCAGTGAAAATTATTTACCTCATTTACCTTAGCATTATAAGATGTATATTTAATTGCTACCTGATTTGCATCTCTTTCAAAAGATTCCAAAAATGAGCTGGTGCTAATGATTTTATCCATATAGCTCACCAAAAAATCATAATCTGAGTCATCACAAATTAATTTAATTTGGTCGTTGATGACCTCATTTTCCTAATCTTGCCACTGCTGGAGTGACCTGATATTCCCCTGCTCATCAATTATATCAGGTAACAATGTGTTACCCCAATCATCAAAATTCTTCACCAATTCCCTAATCCTCCTACTCAAGTCATCTGATAAGGTCTAAAAACCTTGCAATGATTTTACTAACAGATGAGTAGGCTTTAATGATTGGGGCCTATTATTTGTATCAAACCTTGAGGCTTTATACATTATACCCAAATCACTGGCCCTAAGGATCCAATTTTGAATTAGTGGTATCACTACCTCCCGGTCCCTATCTATATTCTTTAAAGCATCAAATAATAAAGAATATAAAGAATGTATAGATGATAATCTATTATCAACCTTTTCATTTAAGTGCCTCAAGACAACAGTGACAATCTCCTTTTGCTTTGAAAGAGATCCCCCACTTACCTTTAATGATGCCTGTAATTCTTAAATTTTTTGCATGAGGTGCTTCTTTCTAGGATTGATGGAGCACTCTATTTCTTCATCAATTTGTTCTAAAAGAGGGGTGAGGGAAGGATTCTGACTAGGAGACCCTGGTGTGGAAACAATTGGAGAAGTAGGAGGCACTGACCCTAATGTGGAAGGTAATGAACTGATTCCTAGAGCATTTGATGTCTCCCCAATCTGTTTATACCTTAACCTATCCACCTCAGTCTGCAACTCAACATTCTTTTGTTGCATTTTGTTGTATTCCTCAATCAAAAGCTTATACTTCTCCATCAGGCTCTTCTTTTCAACCTCTTCTCTTTCAGTAGTCTTTTGGGCCAATTTGGCCACATTCACAGTTAGATTAGTGGCCTCAGTGGTTGAGGTCTCTGAAGCTCTTTTTATTATTAACCCTACTCTGAAATTTGGGTTAATATCTGTAACATCTATCTTTCTCCCTTGTGAAGCCAATGCCCAAATTTCCAAAGTCTCATACTCTTCACTGAAGGAAGAGTCTTGCAGTGCTGCCTTGACCTCTTCTTTAGAGTCTTCCAAGGGATGCTCGGACTTTAGAATAGCATTAAATGCTACAACATCTACAATTCCCCATTTAGGAAAAATCAATACACCAACCTGAGTCACTAATTTTCTTCCTTCCTCAGGAGTAATGTTCTTGAATTCTTCCATTAATTCAGCTTTCACTTCCTCATCATTCTCCTGGTCTGACCTATCAGGTCTCAACTCTCTCCTCTTTTTACATTTATCTTGATATTCCTCAAATTTCATCCTCCATACCAATTGCAAGAAGATAGGAGTTTTTATAAATGCATCATCATCAAGAAAATCCTTACATGCCTCCATTCTTGCATCTTGTACACATTTTCCTTTCATATCCAAATAGGATAAAACCAATTCAAGTGACCTAGGAGGGGAAGACATACCAATCTGCATATCTTGATTAGTAACAACAATCTCATCCATCACATCCTCTAGTGGTTGATTATTCCTTTTCCTCTTAGGGCTTGCTTTGGATGGTGGTGATGGACTATCTTCTGGTGATGATTCCAAATCAATAATCTTACTTTCCCTAGGTGTTTTGAGCTTTGGACCTGGTTGTGTAGGCAATTTCATTATTTGTTTACCTTTTTTGTCAACTTCTTCTTCATCATTGTTGTCATCCTTTTTCCTCCTGTAAATGGGCCACCTTTCTATAGGTTGGTATGTTGGCCTTGTTTCCATTGGCCTAGCACCTTTTTCCTGCACACCCTAACTCAATTCCAAGTTTATCTTCTTGGTCCTCAAGGTTCCCATAACTTCTTTGAATTTCCCCATTAGAAAATCAATTTTCTCATGATGTCAACTAAACTCCAACAATGGATCATACTTTGGATCCATTTTGTGCACAATATCTAATAGATTATCATAAGCTATCCATTTCTCCTTTTTCAACTCCTACCTATTTAGATCAAATTCATTTCTAATCAAGTCCTTAGGAAAGTTGAACTCATGCACAAACTTTCCACCCTTTATTCTTTGTCTAAAAAGGGAAGAGAAGCCCTCAGGATCATGTTGCCTCTTTGGACCACACCTTAAGTGGTAATCATCAAATAATTTCCAAAGTGTACCCATCCTCCCTTTGAAAATACAAAATCAGATAACATTGTATAATCTGGGAAAAAGGTTCCCTTACCCCTCCCAGTGAGGTTATCCTCATGGATACAACCTATTTTCCACATAACCTCTGCAAATCCCACTCTTGGTGGCACATTGTATGGCATTATATGGGGGGTTCCTTGAAAAACGTATACCCTCAAAACAGTGTTGATTGGGTATGGAATAATGTCACCTCGGTTATGGTAGACTTTTAATTCTTTCCTCTTCCCCTTCGGTCTGAGGAAATCATGCAATTCCTCAGGGATCTTGGGTAAATTCACCATCAGTTTGGCCCTCAATCTGGAATCAAATAAATTATCAATTGCACATAAATGGTTCCTTCTTTATTACACGATAAGTCTGCAATCCATATCTCTACATGCAATCTTTCTCCATCAACAAATTACCTTAATTCCATCTTCTCATAAAAGAAGTCAGCATTCTTGCACAAGAACATATGCATCAACATAGAATACCAAAAGAATTGAGTGTCTGTATCATTCCACTACAACTTCGATAGCCCTTCATGTATCCTTTCAGCCAAGAAGGAGGCAAAATCATATGTCACAGAGAAATTGGGGTGTTGTATTTGCACCCCCATGAACATGTAGGAAATGGGCATCATCGTGCTAGGATTGAAACCTAAAATCTGGCACAATGAATAAAAAGTGGCCAAGAAATGATTTGCAAAGTAATTTACTTTAAATGGTTCTTGATCACTAGGGCTAATATGAAATCTTGAACCCCCTGCGCTAGCTAGATGAGCTGGAAGCAACTTAGCTCTAAAAAGAGACTTTAATTTTCCATATTCCTTCTTCATTTCCTCAAGATTGATAGGAACCAAGTATACACTCAACTCACTCAAATCAAAAACCCATTGGACCTCTTCTTTGTTAATGCTCAATAGAACCCTTCCATCATTGTCCTTGATTACCCATGTAACAGGGTCATATCTCACAGCCACAACCCTAAGAAAATCTATATCAGGGAACACATTTGGCACAACCAACTTCCCCATATCATACATCTAGCCATTTGATAAGGGGTGAGGAAAATTCCTCTATCCATACCACAATCTAAACATCTCCAAACCTGTAAGAGGAACCCTAGCATCGACTATATTTGAGAAATTATATACCAATCCCTCCCCTAGGATTTTTCCTCACATCAGAACCAACACCTTCTTCCTATCATTTGTTGACAATGGCAATTGATCCAAGAAATCATCATATAGGTTCCTAGTCAAATAATCAATTTGGCCAGAGTGTTGCTTTGGAGGTGCCATCTTGGATAAACTAGGGCTTACTTACTATTTCACACTTCAAATAATTAGGACTAACCAGAAAATGAAATTATAGAATAAAACCCTGCAATTCCCCACAATTCAATCAATCTACAGCCCTAAAACATTTATCAACAAGCCTAATAACAAGCATAAAGTAAAAAAATTTCAAATTCAAGTGTAGAATAACCAGGCGACATAGAAATTAACTCACGGTTTTTGTGTTTGTAGAAATCCCAATTCTTCATTGTAGAAACTTGCAACTTCACTTTTGGATCTAAGACTACTTTGCAAAATACTTGAATGCTTTGTGATACAATAAAAGTAGGAGATTTTTTTTTTATTTCCATCAAATCATGCCACCAAGTGTCTCATCTGCCATTAAAGCTTACTCGTGCGCTACACGAACGGCTCCAATCATATTTGATGCTGATTTAAATATTAGTCGTCGATCTGTCAGTTTGATCAAATCATCAAATGACTACCTTCAAAACAAGTTGACACAATTTCCAAAATGGCAATAAGGGGCCCACCATACCATACGTTGCCAAGGAAATCCACGTGGTAGTTGTCCGTGATATCGCAATCAGTAAAGACCTTACAACTTTCGATCATGCGATAGCAGGCAATGGTAGATCCTAATCATCGGTGATCCTGTTCCTTCAAAACAGTTGTCATCTTTATCATTAACCATCTAGAAGCTTTCTTGCCAAGATTATAACATCTCAGTAGATTTGAAACAAGTGCATCTGAAGAACACTTTAGTAACCTATTGCATAACATATTAAAGTTGGATTAATTTACCAAGGTATTTCCCTTATTCCTTTGACTTTACCAAATAAGACACATGGCAGTCACCTGTGATATCATGATCAATAAAGACCTTGTCATTTCTAATCATGCAATGGTGGGAAACCATTGAGATCAAACAATTATTCATCAATGGTCATGCAAACTCATCCCCTTCGGCTTCATCAGATGGTACATGTGGCACCTGCCCGCAATATCGTGATCAGCCAAAGCAATGTGGTGGGGTCATCGTGGAATGGCGGGGAACAGTTGAGATCAAACAAAATTCAATCAATGTTCACACAAATTACCCTCTGCAAAATAAAAAATTTATTAAAAGAATGAGGGGGACATCACTAGGTGGATGATAAACGATCGACATAAGTTGTTTTAAAACAATGAAACACAGGGCCGACCAAGACTTAGGGAAAAATAAAATCCCATGGAGGAAATAAAATATTAAGACCAAAGGGACCCAACCTTAGATTAAATGATGGGGCATAAGATGTTTTAGAGGCCCTCCAAAAGTAACAGCGAAATAGATCCCACCCAAGGTGTAAGACAAACAATAGGATTTTACATGAAGACAAAGCTAAAACCCCAACCTTAGGATTTTCCAAAACACCATGAAAGACCAAAGACATAAGGCATGATAGGAAAGGAAAACAAGGAAAAAAATTTGAAGCTCCATAAGGAAGAGAGATAGAGGGAGTGAGTGAGTGAGTGAATGAGAGAGAGGCCTAAGAGAGGGAGAGGGGGTAGGAGGGAGAGACTTGAGATAGAGTGACTGAGTGAGTGAGAGAGAGAGAGACCTAAGAGGGGGAGTGGTGCTAGGAGGGAGAGACTTGATAGAGAGAGAGGGAGGGAGTGGGAGAGAGATAGAGGGAGACAGTGTTAAGGTAAAGGGTAGAGGGTTTAAGGGTTTAGGGTTTAGGGTTTAAGGGTAGAGGGGAGAGACATAGAGGGAGTGAGTGAGAGAGAGAGAGACCTGAGAGAGGGAGAATTGTGGGAAATTTCCAAGCTATATTTTGTAATTTCATATTTTGTTTAGCTTTAGTTTGTCTAAGGTTTGAGATAGCAAGGAAGCCCTTGTTTACTCAAGATGGCACCAACAAAACAACATGCTGGCCAGATTGATTATTTAAGTAGAAACCTATATGATGACTTCCTGGATCAATTTCCCTTGTCAACAAATGATAGGAAGAAGGGATTGGTTTTGATGCGAGGAAACACCCTAGGGGAGGGATTAGTGTATAATTGTTCCAACATAGCCTGATGGAACACTGGATCTTTTCTCATGCTTGGGAAACCTTTCACCAAAAGATTCCATGAATGCACCTTACCCAAAGTATGCTTTAGGACCTCCATGCATACAAACACAAGGATTGTCATTTATCATCTTGCAGCAGTGGTACCTAATATGATGGTACTACCCCTCCCTTGGACATTGCTTTCTTCTTACAATTGGATACATCAGTCCTCCTTTTGATTTTTTCAAAAATATATGAAATGATTTCTAAGAAATTCCTTATTGGGTCAATGAGATCACCAAAAGTCTAGGACTTGTCAAATGAAGGTATATTATTGACACCTATCCCTTTGCTATTCACTTGTTAGAACTTAGTAATGACTATCCAAAGAGAAAATGAGATAGTGGCAACAACCATTTATATTATTTATCTCACTGCAATCCATTTCATGGCTATAGTCATATTGTCCACCAGTGTAGATTTATTTTTTCAAATTCATAGATAACATGAAGACAAACCTATAGCCTTTAGTGGTACTGCTCTTATTCATGACTATGCTCTATTCCCTTGAAGCACCATGACTTATGATGGTTTTTATATTGAATATCTTCATTAAAACACCCCTATGCAAGTATATGCCTTCACTATTATAGCCTATTGCTGGAATGGATGATCAATGGTATGAAAAGGTAAAAATACAACTATTCTTTGCTTCTTTCACTACTTGTTGATTTTTTATTGTTGTTCATATGCACTTGTACCATTGTAATGCTTGATGTCCTACATGAACCTGCATGGCTCTCTTGTAGCATAACCTCATAGTTTTTGTTCATATACACTTGTACTATGGCCTTGGCTTCCAAAATGAGACGTCTCCTAAATCATAAGTGCTTAATTGTCATTTGTAACTTTTTGTTTCTTGTATGCAATCATGATCCATGTTGGATCAATCATGATGACCAAAACCCCTACATGAAAGGTTATGAGCATAGAAATTTTATCTCGATCACATGATATCAAGGTTCCATTGATTTCATAAACCTCTTGTAATGACATGTTTTTAGTAGGCATATTATCTGTGTCAACTAGAGTTGATGTTTCTTGAATGTCTTTTCCTTTTATGCCTTTCCTTAAAACATCATGCATTGAATGTTATCTAGCAACTTGTTCACCTAATGTTTGATTGTGAGGGCTTGAATAAAGCCTTGTGAAACTTTAGATTTTTTTTTTGTTGATGTCCTTCATGAGACCATTGTCGAATGCATTATTGGTTGTCCTTATCAATGACAATGACCTTTACCTATTGCATTCACTTTCACCAGTACACCCATGAATGAATAATATCAATCCCCTTTGCTTCTTGTAGCTCTTGCAAAGGTGTTGTCCTTGTACTTGTATCATGATCTTGATTCAACCATTTCTCTTATTTTGTTATGTGTAATAAATACACAGTCTCCTCATTTTATCTTTATTGGACAGCCACTTGTCACATATGTGGGTGACCTAGCAACTCACCTTCCTATGTGATGTGTGACTGTCCAATAGGGTTATGGTGAGAGGGGCTTGACAACAACTTGAAATGCTTCCTCATTGTTTAAAAGATGCATAATTGAACTTGATGCATCTATGAAGTCACTTCCTTTATAAACAGATCATGGATCTTCTTAAGAAGATCGAAGGACATATCAACACAGTATGTTGCATCTTTTGAATTTGTCCTTTCCTATCCTATCTTATGTTCCTTTCCTGTCCTATCTTATATTTACTTTACTAGTCTTTTGTAATTTATTGGGAAAATCCTAAGGTTGGGGTTTGTCTTTGGGCTAAATCCTCTATCCTCTCTCCCCTCCACCCTTGGCCCTAAAACCCTAAACTCTTGCAACATAAACCCTCTACCCTCTACACTCTCTCTCTCTCCAGTCTCTCCCTCCTACCCCTCTCTCCCACTCTCTTAGGTCTTTATCTATCTCTCACTCCTCCCTCTATGTGTCTCCCTATGCCCTTAGGCCCTAGGCTAAACCCATGGCCATAGGCCTTAGGCCGCTAGCCCTTAGAGCTCTAAACCCCATGAGCCTTCTGTGCCTTATCTCTCCTCCTCCTCCTCCTCTTCCTCTCTCTCTCAAGTCCTCACCCCTCCCTGCCCTTCTTCCTCTCTCTCTCACTCCCTCTTATCTCCCTCCCTCTACCCTTAACCCTCTACCTTCACCACCTCCTGCCTTAGCCCTCTGCTCTTTTATTTCTCTCCTACTCCTCCCTCTCTCTCTCCTTTGGATCCCTCTATCTCTCTCTCCCTCTACCCGCATAACCCTAGGCCAGCAAACCCTCTGCCTCTACCCTTAACCCTGTCTCCCTCTATCTCTCTCCCACTCCCTACCTCTCTCTCTATCAAGTCTCTCCCTCCTAGCACCACTCCCTCTCTCAGGTCACTCTCTCTCTCTCACTCACTCAGTCACTTTATCTCAAGTCTAAAATTTTGAGGAATTTTCTCTCTGCCACTTGACCTAGGTCTCAATTTTGAAACCCTTGTCCCCATGAATTAATAGGGTTTTATTCCCTAGAGAACGAAAATGTTATAATTTGAGGTTGACCTGCTTGGTCAATCATCAAACCCTTAAGTCACCTCTTGAGCCATTCGGCATGTTAGTTCACTGGCCCCATTAGCCCGAAGAATTGGTCATCATTTTCCCACTGCATTATGTCTTCTCCTAAAGTTGGGTTTTAATTTTAATCTGGTGACATAAGCCTAAGCTATTAACCCCAGTGGTCATGTCACCGACGGCATAGCCAAATCCTTTCATTAAATACTAACCATGCAATGTGTAGGTTTTTCAGATTCGAAGATATGGGAGAAGATCTCGATCATACCCCACCAGCTCGCAAACCTAAGGTGTCAGCCTATTATTTGGCGCAAGGTCAACAAAAGGAAAATGTGTGTCCTGTATGGAATGTGGGGCCCAATATCCACTATTGAGCTCATAACTTGTGGTTTTAGATCGACAACCATGATCAAAAGCTAATGTAAATCTTTGTCGTTCCCCGCTAGCTCGCAGGAGGAAGATGAAGGTTGGTTAAAAGTTGCAAGGTCAATGAGATTGTGATGCATAGCTCTAGCCATTCATTTTGCAAAGTGCATAGGACCTACCGACATGGTAGTTGGTTTCTAAGATGCATTAATGTTATTAGTCATGAGGAAGGTCAACGATGCTTCGTTGGATGTCAAACCGAGTTAACTCAAGATAAACTATTTGATTTGCCAACTCTTTAGGAGATCAGCAGGCAATATTCAAAGTTCAAAAATGGCACATGGTGGTCGTTTTATCCTACAACTGGTCGGCACTGTCTATGGAGGTGACAAAATGCACCCCATAAATTTGTGCCCAAAGCCATGTCGTCAAGAGGTCTGCCTTTGTCAGCAAGCAGAACCCCTTGTGTTTGTTGTCAGAGACTACCAATAGTATTTTTTTAATATTTTCTTTTTAAACATAAAAAAAACTTTAAGTTCAATTTTTTCATACTCATAATATATTTTTATTATATATTATATAAATACATATTAAAATATATATTTTTTATATTATATTAAAAGGAGGGCTTTTATATATAATATAAATTATATAATATAAAATATATATTAAAAAATAATATTAAAATTTATATCGTATTTATATAATATATAATAAATTTATATATTTATATATTATTTTATGTTTTAATATATATTTTATATTATGCATAAAAAGAGGGTTTTCATATATAATATAAAATATATATTAAAGGCTTGAGAACGATGGTCGGCGTAGCTGTTCGCAGAGCTAGGGCATCCGCGCCCTAGCTCTTCTCTGGTTTTTTTCTGTCTCTGCGCGGTGAGGGGGGGCCTGTGTCTGCGTGCTGGGAGGGGCGAATCTTCTGAGCATTGTTGTGGGTGAGTTTGGGGGGTGTGCGGTGGCTGGGAGTCTCTGTTTGCCCGCGGCCGTCCTCCTTTCTTTTTCCTTGGCGTTTGGCGTGTGCGGCCAGGCTCGTGGTCGTGGCTGAGGCTTGAGGGGGTTACTTCCCTCTAGTCTGGGTGAGCCTGGGAGGGGTGGCGGATTTTGCTTGGTGGAAGGTGGGGATTGCTGTGGAGTGTGGGGTTTTGTCTGGGTGTTGAAGCTGGTTAGGTGTGGGGTTTTGCCTGGGGCTAGTGGTGGGCTTTCGGCTGAGGGGTGTGGGTTTGGGTTGTGCCTTATCCTTTCCTCAATGGAGCTTGGGGAGCCTTCGGGGGAGGGACCTAAGCTGGATTTCCGGTCCGCTCTAGGCTCGAATCCCTTGCTTTCGGGGTCTCGTCTTCATGATAATATTTTATTTTCTCAGAATCTGGAGAAGAATGAGGCAGGTTCGGCAGGAGGGTTTCGTGTGCCCAAGATTAATGGTTGCCTTGAAAGATGTAAAGAGAGGCCAAATGTGGTGATCCCGATGGAGATGCTCGCTGAAGATATTGAGTACTACTCACGACATTTGTTGTACTGCAAATTTTTGGGTTTGAAAATTTCATTGCAATATTTGGAGACCTGGGCCAGGAGGACTTGGATGCCAGTT
>VDFB02185813.1:0-13901 GCA_007258455.2 Sequoia sempervirens
TTTTTCTAACAACCCATTTTATTTTTTCCCGTCCCCGACAAAACCCGCATTTTTAAATTTCTTTTTTACGTCAAAAATTGCGTAAATCACAAAAGGGGGGGTTTTTGTTTTTAACTCACCTGCTGTCCGCATGTGCCCTCGCGGTACATTGCCCGTACTCCATCCGCCCGGTGCACGATCGCGGTGTCGTTGTCTGTCGGCATCGTCTCCTTCGTTTTTCTCTCCTCTCCACTCGTCCGCTCAGCTGCTACAGTGCAAGTGAGCCAGGTAATTTTTTCAAATTACCTTTTAACCCCTCCCTCCCAAAAAAGGTATTTTTTATCTTTTATTTACCTTTTTATTCCGCCAACTAATTCCAAACTTCCCGGGGCCGCCATTCGCAAACCGTACGTCCGATCCACTCCGTTCCAAAGGAAAACTTGCTTAATTTTTCGCCCTCTATCCAACGGTCCCCTCCATTTCCCTTTATCGAGACGTCGTCCGGGGCCCCTTCTTTCTTCCCCAACCGCCCTCTCGAGGGGGCATACCCTACCACTTCCTTCCATTCCAAACCAGACACTGGGGCATCCTCATTTCTTTCTTCATCCTCGACATTCACTTTTCTTCGAAACATTGTTATTTCAACAATATTTCGAAGAGGGGCAAAATGTAGACACCCAAATTTAATCACTTCCATATGATTAAATTTGTTGCATTCACATCTATCATATTAATATTAATTTATTAAATTAATATTACACCCTTTGTCCCATAAAGTATTTAATTTAATAATTAATACTTTGTCTTGTACTTTATTCCTCTCTAAATTAAATAAATACACTAATTTATTTAATTTAGTCACTTATCCTCCTTTTGATTTAAAAATCAATTTAAAATTCCTCACTTTCTCTCTCCTTGTCACATCCTCCAACATTTGCCACTTGCCTCTAACCTTCTGTTAATTAGCCTAATCCAATATTTGCACAACCTTAACCAAAATCATTAACTATATTTAGCACCTCTTTTTGGTCAATTCTTCCATTTTTCCTTTTTTATGATAACCCTCTCTCCTATGTGAATTTTTAATTCACATTTATTTTCTCTAGACTCCCCTCCTTTAAATGTGAATTTTTAATTCACATTCCATTCTCCCAAGGCTTCTAGAACCTTGGACTTGTCACAATCTCCACATGTGACCAAGTCCCACCTTTTTGGAACCCACCTTTTATCCTCTAGATTATCCTATGAATGTGAATTTTTAATTCACATTTATCCTCCCAACCTCCTTTCCTTTTCCCATGTAGATTTTTGAGGAATTCTAAAATTCCTCAAAAGTCCCTTTCACTCCCACTTGGGGACAAGAAATCCCTTTTTGTGGAAATCCTCTCATCCCCCAAGGTGCATGTCCTTTTCCACCTCATGTACCTTTTTGACAACTCATCTCCACCTCATATCCTCTTGTCCATTTCACCCTCCACATGTCAAGATGTGAGGGCTTGTGGGTTCTCAACCCACCATAGCCCTTCATCTTGGCATTGTTGGATCAATCTTGACCCTTGAATTCTCTAGAGAATTCAAATTCTCTATAAATACCCCCTCCTCAAGGGCATTTCCACAACACTTAGATTTGAGCACCCTTATGCTGTTATTTTGCAACACTTTTCACTTCCATACCTACATGCTGTCCATTTGAATCCTCAAGCATTTGCAATCAACTAATCATCTTTGCTAGTCATCTTGCCTATAGAATCTTGCATTTTAGTCATTCAATCTACCATCTAAGGAGCACACAAGCTATTCAAATCGAAGGCTAATCAAGGAGCAACCAACAACAAGGAAGGTGATATTGTCCTATTTTGTTTATCTATTTCCTTTCTTATTGTAACTCTTTTGGCTAATCTTGAGGTGTCCTTGGTGTTTTGTCTTTCATGTTTCTTAGTTAGATTCACACATTTAGAGTAGCATAAAATATCGAGGTATACAGATTCTTTTGTAAATAGTTACCTAACTTGGCCTAGTTTCTAGAAGCCATCTTCTTATTCATCTCTCACTAATTTTTGTTAGCAAAAATGCTTTATTCACTTCATCAATTACCATTAAGCATGGATACAATATAAAGGATGAGAGGATGCATGTAGAACAATTGATATAACCGTGAGAGGATGTGGTTAATATAACCACCTCTACCTTCCCTAACAATGTGATACTATGCTAACATTTACTAAGATTCCCATCCTTATTACATTGTTCCTACAACAATATCCCTGAAAGCTCTAATTCACCTTTTAAGGGACCCCCCCTTAAGGTTTACATAAAAAAATTGCTAATTAAAAAAAATATGTATATACATTCTTGAGAAAATTTTCCCTTTGAAGAAACAAATCTTGAATCAAGTGGAACTCCTCCAAGTTTCATCATAACCCTCATAAAGGTGTAGCTCTAAGCTGAATTCTTGAGTCATCCTCCCATGAACTCCTAAATCATAGATTGTAATTATCATACAACCACCCTTCAATTTGTCTCCTCGACCCTTATAAAGGTATAATCCTTGGTCCAAACCATAATTATTGGACAATCATCCTCCAAGTTGTCTCCTTGACCCTTGTAAAAGTATAATCCCTGGTCATAGTCTCATGAACTCTCTGAGCAATAATCCATACTATGCTCTTAACCAAACCCTTTACCTATCTCCAAAAAGTAATCTTCACAATATATGTATTTTTCAAATCTATCAACAATAACAAGAAAAAAATAAAAAAATAAAAAAATAAAGCCAAAATCACTTGTCATGCAAAGCATCATCTCAAAGTGAGAAGTTGACTTGAGATGATGGAATTTCCTCCATCCTTCGGTGCCACCAACCTCCAATATGAAGACTTATAGTACTAATGCATTATTAACACCACTAGAAGAGTTATTAATAATAGCTTCAACATTTGATGAATCCTCATCTTTAATGTACATGCAAAGTTTCCTATATTTGATTCATCTTTGAGATTCCCTTTAAAAAGATCACTAGCTCAAGTTTTACAAAATCTCACTGTGCGTCCCTTTTTCTTATAGTAAAAATACCTTTTATTGTTGCTTCATGAATATAATACCTTCTCTAGTTGAGAAACATCTTCTGAATCTTTTGCATTTGTTCTCTTTTCATTTGCTAAAAGAGATGCAATCATATCTTCTAAATTTTGAGATGTTATTTGGATGAGTGTAAAAATAGCATTACTATACTTTGAAGGAAAACTATTTAACAATATAGTTGTAGAATCATCATCATCTACTGGAGCCTTGAATTCTGCTAGTTGCCTAAGGAGAGACCTCAAATTACTTATGTGATTTGACATTGTAATTCCATCTTCCATTTTGAACCAGAACAATTGAAGTTTTAAAGAAAACTTTGCATTAGTGCTTTTAAACCAAATAATTTATTTAGATCATCCCAAATTTCCTTTGGTGATTTGTCCTTGAATCTACATGATATAGTTCAAAGTCAAAAAGAGAAAGACAAATTAAAACCAGATTGCTTATCTAACTTATCTACTAGAATCTTCATAATGATATATCCCTTGTACCACTATCACCTTATTACTTGATTATAAAAATAGAAAACAAGGTGATCATTTTTGCTTGAATCTTCACACACCACCTTTTCTTGTTAGATTGAATGCCTCCCACTATCAATAAACAAATGCAGGGACAAATGCATCACAAGAACAAAAAAAATGTTACTTATCTTCTAACTCTTCCTTGACACATCACTCTTTTATTTGTCTGCAAACCATAAACACGGGCTTAACTTTGGATATGATAGTTGAATCTTTTATGTAGATCCTTCTTGGGCTACAATGCTTCTCCAATCCCAAAAGTTACTTTGACCAATTCTCAAACAAAGGATTGAGCACCTTCTTCGTAGGCATTGTAGGTTTCATCCCTGATTCTTTAATCTCCTTCCATGCTCATAACCATGAACGACAATCCAAAGAAAAAATACACTCAGTTAAGGTAAAAAGAGTAGGTCGGTCGTTGCCTCATTATGCCATTTTCTTGGACTCCAAAACTCAATGCACAGGCATAGGAATATTTATGACTTTTATACCATATGTTAACAAAAGTGCTTTATTCATTTGATCAATTACCATTAAGCATGGATACAATATAAAGTATGAGAGGATGCATGTAGAACAATTGATATAACCATGAGAGGATGTAGTTAATATAACCGCCTCTACCTTCCGTAACAATGTGATACTAAACTACTATGCTAACATTCACTAACAAGTTTTTCTTATAGGGTTGTTTTATATATTTTGACATGAATGTAGTTTATTATCAGACTACAATATGCACTTGTTTAGGCTAATTTATATTATCTTAAAATACATGTATTTCTAGAAATATTAAATTATGTATAACATCATAGTTGAATCTTACAATCTTCCCTTGTTGATTTTTCTTGTAATTCAATTGAGGAATATGAGTATCATCTATTACATGTATATTGTTGAGGCTATCTATCTCTCCTCTATTTATATTTATCTTCATTATTTCCTTTCACAACCTTAATCATTGAGTAGTTATAAGAAAGATCACAATAGTATGATATAATGAGTAGAAAAGGGAATAAAAAATAACTTGGACTATCAAAAAAAGGGAAGGTAGCCAAGAAAATAAAAGAACACTCAAGTTAATCTATATCAACATCATAAACCATTACATTAGAAGTATTAATATAGATGAGTGACCAAAAGAGGAAGACATAAGGGGAATCTCAAGAGAGAATAATAAGGAAGAAAACTAAATATTGGAAAGGTTTAACTTACTATATGAATCTCGTGAGTCCTTTGAATAAGATAAATTAGGAGAAAAAAATTCCTAGAAGAGGTGAAACAAGCTAAAAATCAAGTACAAAGAATGAAAAAGAAAGCATAAGGATAAAAGGTGGAAAAATAAGTGGCTAAGTAATCCACAAAAGAAAAATATATTAAAAAATATAGACATAGATGTGAAGAATCTTTTTAGTTTATGTTTGAAAAACAAGAAGTACTAAAATTAGTAAAAGATATTCCAATACTATAATAACAAGAAAAATAAAATCTTAATAGCATTGATGTGCTATATTACAAGTAGCCCATTTTTTTATAAGTCAGATGAAAAAAAGATTCCCAATAGAATTACACAAAATAATTAAAAGGAGAAAGAAGGAGATGACAAATAATTCAAGTAGAAGCATCTATTAAGAAAACAAACCTCTAGAACTTAGTTAAGGAGTCAAAAATTTCTCCCTCAATAAAGTAAGATCTATATAAATATTGGGATAAAGAACTATAAACTAAGAAAATAGTAGATAATGTTGTACAAATGTGGCATAAAGAGTTGGATAAAATTTCTACAAGACTAGAAAATGAGATAGTAGAAGAAACTAGTGTTGCATATTAGAAGATAGTAGATAAAAGGGTGGTCTACAAAGAAAAAAAGAATGAAATAGAGAATATTTTAGCATCTATTCCCATTATAAAAAAAAATGAGCTCTAAGAAGAAATGATACATCACAATAATTCCAACAAAATAATAAATATTATTGCATAAGGAGAAGATAGTCTCGCGAAAATTTAAAAAATACTTGTAGAAGGAAAACATGAAGAAATTGAAACCCAATAATACCAAAAAAACTTTGACATATATGCATGGAATACCATAATGATAATGATAAAACATAATAAACCTAAGTAGAATTTAGTGAGTTGCAAGTTGGGTAGAATGAAAAATATAGAGGAAGAAACAAAAAGGGTGAAGAACAAGAGAACAAACAAAATTTTGAGGAAAAGGAAAACAAATAAAATGAAAAATAGATCATGGTTGGTACCTTGACAAAACTGACTTGAGATACATTATGAAAAATTCAATAAATTTTAGCTTAATAGAAATTATAGAACTCTATGGTTATGATTACACCTAGCATATTATCACTTCTACCATTCTAGGAGCACACATGGATCTAGATAAGCTCACCTTTACACATAAGTATGATTTGGTGTATTTTCTAGAGATACTTGTGATAAAAAATATTTGGTAGATTGATGTCTAAAAATTGATGAGGTGATGAGTAAAATGATTGGAAAAATCATAAAAATAACTATAATTAGTAATAATCCCCACACTAAATATTCAATAACAATTAGAAGGATCATTATAGAGCTTGCTAATGTATTTTATTTACTTTGATTAAAGAGACAAAAATCAAACAATAAGAAATCCTAGATTACGAGAAATAACCTAACAAAGAAGACTACAACTTGGTGGAGGAAAAAGGAGAAATTTTAGCTTAAATGATGAAGGTGGAGGCAACTTATAATAACACAACTAATATGTATTAATATTACCTAGATTTACAATAAGAACCAAGGAGTATAAGGAGGAATTAGATGTTTTGGAAAGTTAGTTTTTACAATCTCTACTTCATATAATCCTAGTACTAATCTTGATAGACAACAAAATTAGAACCACACTCAACACCAATAAAAGCAAGATCAAAGAGACCAAATTATTACCTAGATGAATTTTAAACAATGTACTTAGTGCTCTTTTAGACTAAATAATAGATATAATAGAGACCTTGAAGAACTTTATCTTGATATAAGGATTGAAAAAATACCTGTCTATAGTTGAGAGGAAAATTTAGATGTAAGATTGAGGGAAAATTATTTACAATAAGATAATACTTTTGGATCAAATTGGGATGATAAGTATTAGTGCATGCCATGTCCCTTTTTTAAAAAACTAGATAAAATACCACTCGTTAGAGGGATGTAAGAGTTCAAGAATTAAAGTTGTTTAACTTGTGCCTAGGATTTGTCAAAGGTTGAGTATTGGGGTTACTACTTGGAACATACCAAAGAGTTTCTAGAGATTGGGGATCAAATTTTCTACCTAATGCATGCCAAAGTGTTGTCAAAGATTGGGATCAAGGTTGCTTCCCAACACACGTCAAAGTGTTGTAAGAGATAAAGGTTCAAGGATATCGTTTGACCCATGTTAGAGTAAAAGGATAGATAAAAATCAGCAACCCAAAAGGATGGGTTGAAGCTACCACCTAGCCTGTAATGCCCATATTTAAACTAGGGCAAAAATGCTAATTTTTTTTTTTCTTTAACATTATTACAAAATGCTAAGCTTAATACTCATACAAGTACATAGTTCTTGAATTGCACATTTAGGTAACATTTCTTGCACAACATCATCATCTTTGTCATAACGCTTGGGAGTAGGGTAAGGAAATGAAAACAGTTCCCATTTGTCCCCAACATAAGGTCTACTAGACTCTTAGCTACCAACTCAAAAGTTGATACTCACTCTTGCATGAAGGTTAATATCCTTGAGTGACTACCTTGGCATGGATTCTCACGTGAAGAAGACATATAAATCTCATCATCTTGATTTACTATTAACCCTAAGGATCAATTGACAGGACACTATTCATCTTGATGGTCCTACCCCGCCTTTTTTTTGTCATCCAAACGCTATTGTTGGAACACACAGAACAATTTCACCAAAAAAAAAAATTTATATGCAAATACTTAAGTATTTATAATCTCCATGATGATTATTAATCTCTCATTGTACTTTATTTTATGATTATCCTCAATATTTAACTATTATTAATTTAATTATAGAAAATAAATAAATTATTATACAATACATATATATTTATTTTTTAAATTTAAAAGATATAAATTAAAGAATAATTCATATGAATATTTAATTCATTTTAAATTTCTTAACATTTACATGTTATTTATTTCCCTTAAAAAAAAAGAAAGAAGAAACGTATAAAGAGAGGTTTAACTCTCTCTCTTAAAGAATCTCTATTAATTACTAATCTTCACCTTTATTTAAAATCTTATTTAATTTAATGGACTCTCTTTAAAGAATATGGAACATATTCCCATCTTTTAAGGAAGGAGATTTATATGTAAGGTATATCCACGATGGATTCTGCTTTAAATTTTAGAGTGAATTCTCACGAACTTTATACTATGACTCTCATACTATGAATACTCACGAACTTTATACGATGGATTTTGTTTTAACTGTACAGAATAGAATACTTAACGGCATTGGGTTATACTATGACTCTCATTAGCTTTATATGTTCCATGAACGATATACTCAAGCCAGAGGCTCACCCAATGGTGGAGTAAAAAGAAGGTGGCGTGCAGTAGAGCAGCAGATCATCTATGAGTTTGATTGGATTGCGTATAATGTCCCCGTCACATGGTTGTATTGTCCCATTTTATTTTATTTGGACCAATCTCATTTGTTGTTCTACGTACGCTGCCATATGGAAAGTCATAAAGTGGTGTCGTAAAGAAGTATTACAGCTCCCCTTATTAGCTGCACCGACTTCCAACACTCAGAAGCTTACTCTACTCCACACGACATTGACATACTTTTCTTTGTACCTGGCTGTCAGCCAAGAAACCTATCAGTGCATGGGCCATAATTCGATGTGAAAACATCCACCATAGAAATTTGTATCTCTGCTATAACTTCAGATCTCTTAAGGCAATTGGCTGGGGATTTTTGATCAGTCTTTGATACTATCAAAGAATGAAATGTTGCAGGCAGTTCCAACACTAAGGGGAACACAATTTGCGAATAAGCCTATCTATACCTGAAAGTAAGTCATTGAGGTGAGAAGCACTGGTAGCCTATTATTAACAATTCTCTAAGCTAATGCTACCCTGAGCATGTTTGTTTTCAACACGCAATGAGAAAAGTATAGGCCTGTTTGTTGTGAGCCTGTGCCCTTGAAAGAGTCGCAGCCCATGTCTACTTATCCACAAGGTATGCTATTCATGTGTTATTTCCTTATTATGTTTTATCCTACCACACTCATGTCCAAGCACAATATTATCGATTCTAATGATTACAACAATTTAACGAAACATGTGTTGTTGACCCCTTATGTTTATCCTATAGTGGATGTGCTAGTGGACCAAAAGAGTTGGTAGATTTACATGATTCAACAGATCTAAAAGCTAGTTTGTGATATGCAATGCATCAGTTCAAAGTGAAAATGCTTAGACACAAAAAGAAAAGTCGAGAATACTATCTATTCTTGCACATCCCTAGGATGCATATTGGTATTTTACAGGGGGGAGAGTGTGTACGGGTAGTGTAAATCTACAATCATGTTGCTAGCCCATTTTTTTTGTGAGGATATTTGTGTATGTTCTAGACACTATTCAATAGAAAGCATCACATTTTGTTCTATTTGAGATGGTTATAGGGAGGCCTGGTGTTGTTCAAAGGCACAACTTTCTCCACAGGTCAATATCTACCTTAGGAGTTGAACTGGGACGCATTCTCACCACTCGTTATTTTATTTCAAGATTGCTCTCTTCTTCTTCTTTTTTATTTACCAAATACACTATCATTCCTATATGCTCAAAACTCATACGTGAATATCTTTTGTTTCAGAGCTTTATCAGAGAGTTATTAGCATTTGTTTGTTCCTTCTTATGAGTAAATAAATTTGAGCCAAATTTCAATAACGTCTGTGCATAAACAAAATCGAAAAGTGAGGATTAGATAAAATTTATAACGTATGTTGTGTATTAAGAGTTTTAAGTAATCTTCATGTAGTCCTATTTTCTTAACACGAGCTTCTATCCAAAATTTATATAAGCTACAGATACTTATAGAAAAACAACCAAATTGTAAGATTTCCTTTTAAGTACATTTTAGGGAGAAACACACTTATGAAGGTATTATCCCATAAAATATGCTCAAATAATTTAATATGCCTGGCATAATACATCAATAGCTACATCTGCATTTAGCAATTTAAGCCTGGAAGTAAACTGGCCGGTTTCTAGTAAACTAGTCTCTAGTAAACTGTTAAATATAAAACAGTGATGAACATAATTATCGCTACCTAATAGATTGTCACATGAATACTTTTAACCAAAATGTTAAACATCATTTTCAATCTGAAAAATATGCAAAACTTTTCCTCTGTCTACATATCTTGAATAGCAATAAGCTAGTGTGCATAAAACCTTACTCAGTAATTAATTTCATGCATACATTTATTTATTTTTACTTCCTTTCTCAACTGGCAAAGAAAAATGATATAACTATATTTTTTTTTTTATTTACAGTATAGCCAAATAAAATTATATACCACAAACATATCATTCATTTTATTTCAAGACAAAGTACGAAACTGGTATTTTCAATGCATCCATCATGAATAAATACTTATTGCAACACACACCTTTTTTTTTTTTGTTATAATATAAGAGGCTTTACACAAAACTACCATACTCCTCTAAGCATGAAAGCACATTTTCATTCTTTTACAATGTAAGGGTATACCTTTCCTTTCATAAGTAAAATCTAAGTTATACTATACAACAACTTTTCCAAGGCTATAACATTCAACTCAATAAGGGCATATTTATTTTGACATGCTAGCACCAACACTATCCATAAGAGACATAGCTACTCCCAAATATGTGGGCTTCTCAAATCTGCAACTTTCATATGTTTCTCCAACCTACAAAAGACACACAAAATATCTCTAGAGGCCAATGGGATGCTCACCTCCCAATCTTTGGTTGGAAAATCCAACCACCCCCGAGCTAAGAGGCAACCGAGGGAATCGGGTACAAACAAAACCAAGCACAACAATATTTACACACCCACCAAAGGGATTATCACATAAATTTAGGATTCCTTCAAGAATCCAAAGAGGGGATGAGGGTGGACTACGCACTCCATATGGGGACTTGCTATAATAGAAAACAATAGCAAATCAATATCATACTTCCTTCATTTCATGTGCAAACCTTCTTTAATATCATCTCTTTCTCCAAAACCCATACCACCAAAACCATTTCTGTGATTTGACAATTACATATGGGTACTCATACCCTTTTTGAACCTCTCCTCTTAAGAAGGAATTAAACTTCCCCATGGAGGTTCCTACTCCATACCATCCCAAACGAGGGATGCTCTTCCCAAATTTTGGGTGAGCCTATCCCTATACAACTCTTTACCCATCACATAAACCACATTCAACAACACAAGAAAACAAGCACCAAAAGCATTTAGAAATAAGCATACAAGCAACACAAGAGATCAAATACTAAGAACATTTTTACATACACACGAAAGCTTGCAAATAGAAACATAGAGAAACAGAAAGAGTGGTGAATCTACCTCAAAATCAAGCTTAGGAAAGGATGGGTTGAGAATCCACACAAATCCTCTTCTTCCAAGATTTTTCTTCAAACTCCTCACTCCCACCCCCCCCAAAATTCAACCAAAATCAAGAATGCAAAAGAATCCCCTAACCCTTGTTTTGAGTTGGTTTTATAGAAACTCAAGTATGAACTCCCTTGAATAGGGAGTTGACATTTGTCAACCTCCCATTCACTCTCTTAGGCTCACTCGCCCATGTGTTCTCACACATGTGTGAGGGTTAGGGAGACTTCCAAGACAACATGGAGAAGTGGGATTGGAAAGGGACTAGTCCCCATCCCACTTTCCAAACCTTATTTTCGTCAAACTTCCTTAAGGCCTCAAAAAGAGTGCCCTACCTTGAGACTGACCCATGATTTTGAGCTAAAAAGGTACCTAACCCATAGGTACCTGCCCTAGGGACCTTAAACCCATAAAAACACTTAAAAAATATCACTTTTCAATCCCCAAAAAGTGCCTAAAACATCAAATCCGAGTTTGTCCACTTGGATAGACAACTCACCTCCTAGATGGACTGACGTGGCAATAAAAATCAAATTAGAAACATTCACAAGTAACATCAATAATTACATGATGGAACTATAGTCCCTTCATATGAACTTTAGCTCGGTTTCATTGGTTAATTTACATAAAGTTCCCAAGAGTTGCCTCCGATTTCCATTGGCCATGGAAAATGTACCTGCACACTCAATACACATGTTAATCCATCCAAGTAAATCATATTCATATAATAATCAAATCATTTGAATCACAATTGCATTCACACAAGTTTCATAATTTGTATAGCATAAAGCTCCTATAACATAATTGCAAAATCATTAGCCACCTATCTTATCTCATTTTCATTAACATTAATTTTCATACTCATCTAACTGCAACATGATTGGTTCACACCACTTGTTTCATTCCTTCATCATTAAGTTTTCAGATTCAAATTGAACAAACTCAATAACCAACATGAAATTAGATCAATCATCATAGTTAGCTAGCATGTTGCATAATCAAAATCAAATAATCATATCAAATTAAATGTTCAAATATCCTATCATCAATGATATCAATAGGGATAGACAATAACCAAACTCAAAATAATCCAAGTACTAGATGTAGCATAGTAATAATCAAACCATCACATGAACACAAATGTCTAAATCTCCTATCATCAATGGTATCATCAGCCATAGTCAATAATTAAACTTAAAATAGTTCACTTACTAGATGTAGCATAGAGATGGGCCTCACATCCTCCCCCTCTAGGAATGAACTTCCTCCTGGAAGTTTTTAAAGTGGCAGGAAAGGAGTGTTACCCCACCAATTTTTTTTTTAATTTTTTTTTATTTTTGTTTTGTTTTGGTACACCTCATCCTTAAGATTACCTACATGAATATTGTATAGCTTTGTGCTCCTCTTTACGACATATGAAACAAGAACCTTTACACTTAATTGAATTGACTTCACTTGATTAAATTGAGATGATTTGGGTTTATTCACATCAAGGGATCCCTTAGAAACTTGTTGTGTTCCTACAAGACCTACAACTTGCTCATGGGGCCTATGACCTATTTGGATACTTGTTGGTTGACCTACCTTAAAGTGACCCTTGGGTGTGCCTAGGTAACATTTTCCTTTCTAACCTTGTCTTTGTTGTTGTTTTGGTAGTACTTGTGACCTTGGATGGAGTCTATGAAACTCTTGGCGATTCCTATGAAGTGGCTTTTGATTCCTATTTGCTACAAATGTTAGCATTTGGAATCTCCTAAGGTAAACCATAGGAGTAACATCTCTTATCCTTGTGTTTAGATTTCTAATGGCTTGCTCTGCCAAAGCCTTTCATTTTGTAGATGATTCACCTGTTGCAATGATTCCATGTATCGCTCCTTGAAATGAGCACCTATGAGTTCATGTTGTCCTAAATTATAGGTGCCATCCATATTCCCCTTATGGTTATCATTTCCAAGAGCCAAACGCGAGTCCTTGATAACTCCCTAATTTTCTCTTCCATTTTCTCCTATGTAATAGGTTGAGGTTATTTTTTCAAAACGAGCTTTGAATTTTTGAGGTAAACTCTTCCGAAGAACTTTGGTCATCTCTTGTATCATGTGAAGAATTTGAGAGTTTTGTTTTGATGGGGGTCCTTGATTTGCATCCACTAAAGTATGAGGGTTAAGATGGGATGAAGGAGGTTGTTTTCCTCTTGAATCCCTACCAAATTAATGTGTTCTCCTATCCATTACTATAGAAAAGAGAATTTTCTAGTCAATCCATAAACCTCATAAACTACTACACTGAGATTCAGACATTTCACTTACATTAGCTACCAATTTTTCACTATATTTAATGGACAATCGCATTCCTTCATAATATTGCTTGTATAATATGAATGTACTACCTACCTTACAAGATTAGAAGAGAATTACATTATAAGGAGGATTGGTGCAACGTTTGACAACCATCATTACTCCATTCTAAAAAAATTCACTAAAGCATTGCTTAAAGTATGACCTGAAGAACCCACTTCAATATTATGCATATAATCATTCCACTAATTTTAATCCCCTTAAGGAGATGCTCACATGATATCCACTTATCTAAAAAAGTTTAAGCATTTTGTTCTAAAACTTCCTACCTACTCATATAGGACATGAAAACACAAT
>VDFB02185815.1:0-21258 GCA_007258455.2 Sequoia sempervirens
AGGATAACACAACTGGCCAGGTTCTGATACCACTTGTAAGGAAAGCTTAAGGTGTGGAACAAACTCTCCTAATGTCAAAAACTCAGATGAGAATGTAGATATGTCTTTAAATTTTGCAATTACAGTTCATTAAGATGCACATGAAAGGAATAATGGAATAGAGAAATAAACACATACACAATTTGGACACCAGATTTACATGGGAAAACCCTTACGAGAGAAAAACCCACCACACCAAGCAAAGTCACTTTTTATTATAGTAAACAATGTTCACATACAGAGTTATAGACTCAAGCTTTCAAAGATGTCAATATTACAGTAGTGACATTTCCTTGATCAACCTCATACAAAACAAATTATGATCATAGTTCATGATGTCTCATTGTTACAATGCACATACAACATACAATGAAGAACACACACTGATCATTTGACCATCTAACCATCTAACTCATCTCACCCATAACAGTTATAGTATGTTGCAATGTATAGCAACAACCATTATTTGAATGTTCTCTATATAATTGGTTCAGTTCAACATCCTCTGTTGAGAAATTGTCGAACTTACCAGTCATCGAATGACCACCTCCAAGTTAGCAATGTTCTCCACTGATCGGCATACACCTCAGACAAGTTTATGCTCATTCACCCATGGTCCACTTCAAAATCATGATACATTGCACTACCGCTGTGTAGTTAGAAAGCTCTCGCGGTATGGTGGTATACTGCGCTACTGCTAGCTAGCTAGAAGACTCTCGCGGGGTGGCAGTATACTGCAGTACTACTAGCTATCTAGAAGGCTCCCACGGTATGGTAGTATACTGCACTACCACACCTCAATTAGAAGGATTTCGCGGTATGGAGGTACAAGCATGAAGGTAACACTTATGCCATTATGAGCTGATTTGTGACAGAACCAAGGTTATACTAGTGAGTTTGAGACACATACTCTCAACATCCCACTCTCCCTCTCTCCCTCTCAGGTCTTTCTCTCTCTCCCTATCTCCTTCTCTCCCACTCTCCATATCTCTCTCTCTCCCTCCCTCTCAGGTCTCTCTCTCTCTCTCACTATCCCTCTCCCTCTCTCCCTCTTAGGTATTTCTCTCTATCCCTCTCTCTCTCCCACTCTCCCTCTCTCTCAGGTATTTCTCTCTCCCTATCTCTCTCTCCCTCTCTCCCTCTCCAGTCTTTCTCTCTCCCTCCCCCTCTTTCCTTCCTCATCCTCCCTCCCTCATTTGCCTTACTCTCCCTCTCTCCACCACTCTCCCCCTTTTAACTTATATATATATTAATATATAATATATAAATATATACTAATATATTAATACAAATTAATATTATTATATATATTAATTTATACTATAGAGTATATAATTTATACTATATATTAATAAATCATAATATATTATATATAGTATTAAAGTATATAAATAATATATATTATATATACTATATATCGTATACTCTCTCCCTCTCTAGCTTTGGCACTATTATTGATATCCGACTTGTATTATGTATTTAACTTTTGAACACAATAATTAAGCATTCTGTTATCAAAATCCTGACCTCCCAAATGCATATCCCCTCTAATGGCCTGGACGGTAATATTATCCTTTCAAATAGAAAGAACTGACACATTGAATGTACCTCCACCCAAATTGAAGAAAATAATGCTTCTTTCTCCAGTGAATACATCATGGAAGCCATAAGTTATAGTTGCGGCCATTGGCTCAATAATTGTTCATATGACATTGAGGCTTGCAATCTTACTAGCATCCTTTGTGGCCCTCTTTTGTGCATCATTAAAATAAGCAAGAATAATCTAATAATCACATTCTTCACCTCACATTAAAATAATTAGCATGGATGAGATCTCTTTAGGCACAAATAACTCTCTCTCTCAAGTCCATCCCACTCCCTCTCTCTCTCAACCCTCTCCCACTCCTTGTCTCTCTCTAGATCTCAAGTCTCTCCCGCCCACCCTAACTAGATAACTCTCTCCCCCTCTCTCCCACCCTCTCTCTCTTGGGTCACTTTCTCTCTCTCAAGTCTCTCTCCCACTCTATCCCACACTCTCTCTCTCTAGTCTCTCTCTCCCTCCCTCTCAAGACTCTCTCTCCCTCCCTCTCCATTCCATCTCCGTCCCTCTCTCTCTCTCCCTCCACTCTCTCCCTCTCCCCTCTCCATTCCTCTCTCTATCCCTCTCTCTCCCTCTCTCCCTCCCACTCTCCCTCTCAAGTCTCTCTCTATCTCCCTCCCTCTCAGGTCTCTCTCTCTCTCTCTCCCTCTCAAGTCTTGCTCTCTACTTCCCTCTTGAAGGTATCTCTCTCTCAAGTCTCTCTCTCTCCCTCTCTCTATCTCAAGTCTCACTCTCTACCTCTCTCTCTCTCTCTCCCTCTCAACTCTTTCTCTCCCCATCCCTCTCAGGTCTCTCCCTCTCTCTCTCTTGTGAATTGGTTGCACATCAATAAATATATAATATATACTATGTATTAAATATAATATATAATATATAATATATAATATTAATATAATATATAATATAATAATTTATAATACAATTTATAGTATAATACATATTATATAATATATTAGTATATTAGTATTGTGATAGGGCGAAAATACTTGTTAGAAAATGAATAGCAAACAAAAGAATGCAAATAAAAACTATAAACACCCTACACCTCAAGATTGGCCTAAATATTAACTAAACTAAGCAAAATAAAAGATTTCACCTTGTTGAGTTGTCCTTTGGTTGGCCCTTCGATCTTCAATGTTGTATTCTCCTTGGATGGAAAAAGATGAAAGCTTGTTGAGTTGTCCTTTGGTTGGCCCTTCGATCTTCGATATTGTATGCTCCGTGGATGGCAAGAGATGCAAGCTATGAGATGAAATGAGGATGGAAAGATGAGTGAAAATGGGTGCAAGTATGGAAATTTGGCTAAGTATGGCTCAAGAGAAAATTTTGCAAGAGTTTGGCTAGCATGAATGATCTCTCCTAAAGTGAGAAAATAGGGGGTATTTATAGATATTTTGGAATTCTATAGGGAAATGGACAATTGAGATTGAGCCACCAAGATCAAGATGTAGGGCTAATGTGAGTTGAGAACTCACAAACCCTCACATCTTAACATGTGTCACATGAAGTGTCTTGAAAAAGATGATGTGGACATGAGGTGGAAGGAGAGTACATGACATGGAGGTAATACATAGTACCTTGGGATTGGACAAGATCTCCTCATAAAGGAGGTCCTTGTCCCCATGTGGGTGAGAGGACATGTGAGGAATTAAAAATTCCTCAAATATCCACATGGGGATGAAAAAATGAATTTTAAATTCCAAGGGATGCATTGGGGGATTAAATGTGAATTAAAAATTCACATGGGGAATAGAGTGCCTTCTCAAAAGGAGAAAACATTTAATAGGGTTGACTTAGAACACATTCCATAAATGACATGGAGATTAGGTTGTCCTAATTAAGTGATTAAGGTTGTGCAAGCACTTGATTAGAAAAATTAATGACATATTAGAAGAGGGTTAGATTTCACATGTGACTTGATGTGACAAGTCAAAGATCACATGGGGAAGAGAAAAAAGAATATAATATTTCCTTGGAAGGATAAAAGGAATATAATATTCCTTGGAAGGATAAAAGGAATTAAAAATTCCTTGAGAGGTTGATTAGGCTAGTTAATGAAGGATTAGAGGAGGGTTAGGTGGCTAAGAGAGATTAGATGCCAACTTGCAAAAGTTGGAGGATGTGACACATCCTAATCAAGGATTAGGCATGTGCACATCCATAATGATGAGATTAGGAGAAGAATTAAGATGAAGAAAGGGATGTGACACATGAAGAATTAAATAAATGTCATATTTATTTAATTTGTTTGATGAAAAATGAGGATTAAAGAAAAAAGACATTTATTTAATAATTAAATACCTTAGGGATTTCACAGAATTAAGGATATTAATTAAATAATAGAGATATTACTTAATTAATGCAAATAAGGGGATGCTTAGACGAAAGGGGATAAATTAAGTGTCCAAATTTAGGTGTCTACAAGTATATATTAAATATTATGTATTATAAATAATATAGGTAAAATATATCCATTACCAAACGGATATCCATTTTTTCTGACAAAATCAATGGGCTTGGGATTTGGCTTGAGATTGCCTAACCTGGAAAGTCAACCCAAAAAGCGTGTTTACAAAATTTGCTTAGTTTTTTTAAGTTCGCCCTTGTGGCTGACGACTTTTTTCATTTGAATTTCGTGTAGCGAAAAGGGTTTATAGAAAAAATTGACAGTTTTCCACCAATATAAGATATGCCTTATTTTGAATTTAATAAATAATTATTATTTATTTTCTACATACATTACCAATAGAGTCCTAATTGATAGGTTGATTGAAAAACTTCTATAACTTAATGATATCAAGTTTCCACAATCCATCTTGTTCTCTTTCAATGATTTTGGATTAGATCGTGTGATAATTTTTGCATCACATTTTATGAACCTAAAAGATGTGTCACATTCTATGCTTCACATACTATAGGATAAAAAACATTGAATTTCATAAATTTTTGACCAAGTTATGGTGGCCAGACACACATTTTAATAATTTTGAAATGTTCTAATAAAAAAATTATAATTAATTATTTACATGGAAAAAATTACAAAAAAAAATTGGCACATCTAGGCATGTGTCCTCTACATATATTGAAAGTTTTAGAAAAAAAAATTATTTGTTTTCTTGTACTTAGGGTGGTCAACATACACCCACTTCTTATCTTTTTCCTGAAAATTT
The DNA here is from genome assembly GCA_007258455.2 of Sequoia sempervirens. Classification (NCBI taxonomy): domain Eukaryota; kingdom Viridiplantae; phylum Streptophyta; class Pinopsida; order Cupressales; family Cupressaceae; genus Sequoia; species Sequoia sempervirens. The sequence goes on from VDFB02185815.1 coordinate 4,810, forward strand.
AGTACCACTGCATTGAAATTTCAATTTTTTGCAAAACAGATTAACCTTTTTCCAAAAAAAGACTAGTAGCCTAGAAACTATATTCAATTTGCTACAAGTTTTTTTCTTACATATTTTTCAAATTATGTTAATAACCTATTCAATTTTTTATGTCAAGTTTCCTAACTCTATTTTTCTGAATTTTCATTGCCACTTAGAGTCCTAGTTTGGACCCCCATGATCTTGTTGACCCATGTGTGTGCAAGAATAGTTTGAAGAATGAGAACTTGGTTGAGACAGGAATGCTTAGCCGAATGATGAATGGTAAGAAATGTTGGAGTTAACAACGCAAGATCTTCAATCTGCAACACCAAAGAACCTCCACAAGAGATAGAGAGAATCAACAATGGAAGATGCTATTCCACCAAACAAGGATTGCAATATGATACAATATGATCAATGCAATACTATACAATGCTATATGCAATTCCAATATGCTAGAGATGCCTTGCTTATAAAGGCAAGGATGAGAGATAGGATAAGACAAGATCATGACAAGTGTCTTAATCCTATCACATGAGACAACTAACTCATAACTACCTAGGAAAGTGGAAATTATAGATAAGACAACTAATACTTATCTAGATATGACAACTAATAACCTAAGTAAACTTAACATGTGAATTAAGTCCCCTAAATCCCTAGTAATGGAATAAACTAGGTACAAGACTTATTCACACCAACACCCCCCCTTAAGTGCAACTTAGGGAGGTAAAAACCAATGCATAATGAAAAGGATGGGTCTCGACAACTAGGCCTGATGAGGTACCCATGTACAAAACAAAAAACTCTCATAAGCGGAGAAAAGGAGAAAAACCCTATGGGAGAAAACTCCTCTCCAAAAGAGAGAAACAAAGAAAACTAATGAAGGAAGGAGGACTCCTTAAGACCCCCCAAGGACAACTTCCTTCACCCCAAGCATCAATCGCAACTGAAGATAACGAGGTGATGCCAAAGGTTTAGTGAAGATGTATGCAACCTGCTGATCTGTAGGAAAATACTCCAAGCTGAGAACACCATCCTGGATGAGCTACCTGATGAAGTGAATGTGGATCTCAATATGCTTAGTCCGCTGATGCTCCACTGGATTGTGTGAAATATGAATGGCACTCTGATTGTCACACCAAAGAGTAGTGGGCTGAGTGGAAGGGAATCCGAACTCAGTCATCAACTGACGAAGCCACAAAACCTCCTGACTAGCCAACACGACACCTCGATACTTAGCCTCAGTCGATTATAATGCAATAGCAGTCTGCTTCGTGCATGACCATGTAATCGGACCAGAACCAAGGCAAAAGACAAAGCCAGAAGTAGACTTCTGATCATTGACATCACCAGCCCAATCTGAGTTAGTGAAGCCCACAATCTGAGATGCACCTGAAGTGTAGTGAATGCCAAAATGAGTAGTGCCGTGAATGTATCGCAAAATACGCTTGGCATCCTTCCAATGACTCTCATGAGGCTCCTGTGAGAAGCGAGAGACAAATCCAATCGCAAAGGAAATATCAGGACGACTATGTGTCAAGGCACTTCCAACCACTACCAATACAAGAGGTGGGATCAGGCGTATGAGTGGTCTGGCTGGAGAGATAATTTACAACACACATTTGGAATGGGCAGGGGCGGGAGCTTGCAATCAGCCATGCCAAATCTCTGAAGCAAATCAAGAGCATACTTCTGTTGAAAAATAAAGATCCCCTCAGAAGTCTGATGAATCTGAAGACCAAGGAAGTAATGCAAAAGACCAAGGTTGGTCATATCAAATCACTCCATCAATGCTCGCTGTGTACTCTGAATCATGGAAGTAGAACTCCCTGTGAGAATCAAATCATCCACATAGAGCACAAGTATAAGTAGATCCTCTCCATGTCTCTGTGTATAAACTATGGGATCGGAATGGCAAAGAGTGTAGCCGGAAGCAAGCAAGAAACTATCCATCTTCTCATACCAAGCCCGAGGGGCTTGTTTGAAATTCTACATCTTGATGAACGTTGAAGCCTGCAAACAAGTGAAGAATCTTGCACAAAACCTGGTGGCTGCTCCATATAGATCTCCTCATGAAGATCCCCATACAAGAAAGCACTCTTCACATCCATCTGAAACACTGACCATCCCTGTGATGTAGCTATAGCAAGGACAAGGTGAATATAATCCATCTTGGCAACATGAGCAAAGGTCTCAGAATAGTCAATTCCTTCAACCTGAGAAAACCCCTTTGCAACAAGACAAGCCTTGTACTTGTCAATGGAACCATCTGCTACATACGATACACCCACTTGCATCGAATCAACTTTCTTCCCCTTAGGGAAGGCACAAGATCCAGTATGATTCTTCATCAAAGAAGAATACTCACATCATCCATAGCACTATCCCACTATGGAATACCTGAAGCATCTAAATTTTTTTGAGGATCATCTAAAACTGCATGACTCAAAAGACTAATTCTAGAAGTCTGAGAATGAGTGCGTTGAGTGTCTGTGGGATCACCAACAAGAGGACCAGCCTCCTCAAGAGTAACTCAAGACCATCGTGGCCTAGTGGGTGAGTGAGGAGGAGGGTTCATCAGGAACCATCATCAAAAGTCTTCCTCAACAGAAGTACACTTAAAGTATCATGAATTGAAGAAGGCCAGGTAGGTTGTGATGAAGAAGAAGTCGAAGGAGGATCTGACTGGGTGAAGGTCTTAGCAAACTAAAGATCATGTCAGAAATGAACCTCTCGTGTGTCAGGATCAAACAATCAATATGCCTTCACATCCTCACAATAGCCAACAAAGATGTACCGCTAACTCTTCTTCTCCATGGATTTACGCCGACCATTCAGAATGAATGCCCAAGCCTCACTACCAAATACTCTAAAGAAGGATACATTAGGCTTGCGATGAGACCAAGCCTCCTTAGGGGTCATATTTTGCACTGCCTTGTGGGGCATATGATTCTGAATATAGTTGGCACAATTGACAGCTTCGGCCTAAAAGGTGGGAGCCATGGACCTAGATTGAATCATACAATTGGCCATTTCCGAGTCTGTGTTCTTTCTCTCCGCCACACCATTACAGGGAGTGTAAAGAGGCGTGTCTTTGATATAAGAAGGCCACCATGCAACACCAAGAAAATCCTAAAATGAACGATTGACATACTCCCCCCATTATCTATGTGTATCTGTCGAAGAGAAAAACCTAACTACTTCTCCACAAATTTTTTGAATATTTTGAAGTTGGTGAGGACATCACTCTTGAGCTTCAAAAATAGACATACATATACGAAGGGAAAATCATCAATGAATGTTAGCACATACTTGGCCCCAGAAAAAGGAGTTGGGAATGACATAAGATCACTATGGACCAACTCAAGGGGTGTGGTTTCACGTGTAGCGTGACCCTTAGGAAAAGGATCTTGATGTTGCTTGCCAAGAACACATCCTTGACAAACACCATCTGTGCAAGTGATCTTTGGAAGACCAACCACTAAGTTATGTGCTTTCATTTGCTGAAGATATCTATAATTCAAGTGCCCAAATCTCTCATGCCAAAGCTTGCTCATTGAATCAGCATGAGCAACAAAACTTGAACCCAATGAAGACTCAAATCCATCAAATCGATACAAATGATTCTCATGATCAACTACCCCTGTAGCAACAACCTTCTCAGGATCTTGCAACTATCTAATAGTCACATTATGTGGAGTAAACTCAATTGACTTCCCATCTCCAGAATGACAAATTTGATATATGGAAAGAAGATTCGCTGAAATATCAGGAACAAGAACATCCTCAATGCACCCATCTAGCATCTGAACGGACCCTGTCCCCAAAACTGGAATCTGTGAAGAGTTCCCAACTGCAATATGAGAAGTAGAAGTATGAACTATGGAATCAAGAAGATCACGTGAATTGGTCATGTGATGTGAAGCACCTGAATCAAGAATCCAACTATCTGAAGGTGAATGCATAGCTCGTGTTGAAAGAGCTTGCCCTTTGCCCATGGATGAAGGCTTAGCCACTGAAATATTGTGCTTCTTCATAGCTTCCTCCAAGGCCTCTAATCTCTTAAAGCAATGAGATGCATCATGCCCAATTTTGCCACAAAATGAATAAGGATCTCCTTTCTTTTTCTTGGACTTGGAAGAAAAAGAGAATCTCGAGGAGGTAGAAGAAGGAATTGAGTGGATTTAAGATTTATTCTTTGGCTTTGGTTTTGGAGAGGGATTCTCACTACTAGAAGATGATTACGCTTTGGGATTCTTCTTATCCTTTCCTTTACCCTTGGATGATTGAGCCATTAGAGCATGATTCTTAGAATTAGGTAAGGCATCCAACTAAATTAACTTGGCCTCCTCCCTAGTAAGACGCTCACAAAACAACTCAAATGTAGGCATTTTGTAATCTTTCCCAATTGCATCCATAGTTGAATAGAAAGTAGAAGAAAACACTTGATAAGGGTCCTTTAACTTAGACAGAATCAAGAAGATACATTCATCACTAGATACATCATGTCCACATCCTTTCAGCTGTGACAAAATCATCTTGAATTGTGCAAGGAAATCCTGAATTGAAGGAAATGCATCTGGAGAGAGGGATTGTAGTTTTGCTTGAAGTTGCAAGGTTCTGAAATGATTTGTTTTACCATACAATTCTTCAAGTTTGTCAAAACATTTCTTAGGTGTTTTACACTCCAAAATATGAAACAACAAATTATCAGATACATGTAAGCCAATGAACCCTTTTGCTTCATCCATTTTACATCTATGGACAAATTTTTCATAATCCCTTGTAAATTTAGGTTGTTCTGCATCTATCATTGGCTATAGACCCTTAGATTGTAACAACTCAATCATTTTTAGCTTCCATGTATGATAATTTTGTGGAGTGAGTGGTTCAATTTTACTTAGATCTGCCATGAACACCAAAAGAAAGAAGAAAATTTGGCACTTAAATTTTTCCTTTCACCCCCCCAGAATGTATTAAAACTTATTTTTCAACCCCCCCAACAAATTACAATGAAGAAAATCTTGCGTTTTACCACAGAGTGACAAACTCAAATCAACCATTTATAACACACGGTGTTTTGTACAATTTTTTAGAAAAAGGAGCTTGCAAAGCTGAAAACAGAGGTTACAAATAGATTCCTTGTGATTTTCTAATCAATTTCAAAAAAAAGTTTGCCAAATTTTGACTTCGTTGGCAAAAGTTACATCAAGAACAAGCAATAAATGCACTTGTACCTTCAAGCTGAAAAATCTGGAAAAATATGGAAAAATCTAGAAAATTCACCTACACCACTGTGAAGTTTGTCGAACCAGCTTTCCAACGATATCTCGTTTAAAATAACCGTGAAAGTTATGATATAAAATGAAAAAGGCTATAGTAAAATTGCTTGTGAAGGCTAAGCAGGGGAGCAAAATTTGAGCCTGGTAGCTCCTGATCCTGCGGTAATGCATGAGGCTAGAATGCTACAAAAAAATCCGTCGGTTTAAGGCGTGATTTGTTGACTCGAGGCGGTTTAGATGACGGTAGCGATTGTAGTTCTTTGGAGGCGGTTTGTCAACCGTCTCTGGCGGTGATCTACTTAATTTGTGAAATTTGATGGCTAGCCGGTGGTTGTCAACTTACCGCCCATTGAATGTCTACCCGGCTTGGCGGTTGGCCCTTCATGACCTCGTCGTCTGTGTGGGCTCCACAGACTTATGTCTAGCGGGTTGTTTACTGGCTAAAATTGCGTCCCGACCTTACAATTTTTATATTTTTTTTTGAATTTTTTTAAAAAAAAATAAAAATGCCGATAGAGGAAAATTGAAATATAATTTTTTTGAAAAAAAATTTCTGACGACGTCGTACTTGCGCGGGGGGCCGTACGGCTCCTCGGCTAAATTTTTTTTGCTCCGAAGACAAATTTTGCCGAATATAGGCAAATTATATATCAAAAAAATTAGAAACGGCCACCCGGATGCAATGGAAGACTGATTTTTGGCTCAAAGTGCTCCTATAAAATGTTGTTCACCAGATCTGAGCTCCAAACCCTTCTTTGCCAAAGTTGCAAATGGTGATGAAATTGAGTGAAACAAAAGCCAGATCTGACATTTTCGAGCCTCCTGGACACAATGGGACAGCCTAAAATACTGCCACTATAGCCAAAAGCACTGCAATCACCAGATCTCACCAAAATGCTAGCATGCAATATAGGATACAAGAAACTCAAAAATCACAATAGAAATTGATGGAAACTCTCTAATAAAAAAATGGAAGGGGCTTGCCAGATTCAAAGCTCTGATACCATGTTGGAGTTAACAACCCAAGATCTTCAATCTACAACACCAAAGAACTTCCACAAGAGATAGAGAGAAGCAACAATGGAAGATGCTATTCCACCAAACAAGGATTGCAATATGATACAATATGATCAATGCAATACTATACAATGCTATATGCAATTCCAATATGCTAGAGATGCCTCGCTTATAAAGGCAAGGATGAGAGATAGGATAAGACAAGATCATGACAAGTGTCTTAATCCTATCACATGAGACAACTAACTCATAACTACCTAGGAAAGTGGAAATTCTAGATAAGACAACTAATACTTATCTAGATATGACAACTAATATCCTAAGTAAACTTAACATGTGAATTAAGTCCCCTAAGTCCCTAGTAATGGAATAAACTAGGTACAAGACTTATTCACACCAACAAGAAAGAATGGAATATGTAATCTCACACACCAAAGTAAGACATGACATGGGATTTTGTTATTACATTCAATGGATAACATTCTTGCTTGAATGAAAATTGTGATTTGGTTAAATAGATGAACTTATTTATCTTGTTGCTTGTTTAACCACATTTGTTTAAAATTTAAATGAAAATGTGACTGATTTGCATATAACTACCATGGAAATAACAAATATGTTATTCATCTTTTGAAAAGAACATAACCTCTTGATAAGGAAAATAATAATAATGTGGTGCCTTATATAAATATGTAATATATGTTTATATATATATGCATGTGTAACCACATATATATGCATATATGTATATATATACACATGAATAAATGTGTATTAATAAATTGCATCAATAGAAATTCTTCTATTTGAATACATCTGAATGTATGGGAAGAATAATAAAAACAATGTTCAAGTATTTTCCCTTCACATTGAAGAAGGTTAATTCCCTTCCAAAATAGAAAGGTGGTAAGCAATGCTCAGATAATGGGGGAAGTGGGTGTCTAAGAGAGGGAGGCATGGAGAAATGGAGAAATGAATGGACAAGGTGTGGGTAGATTTGAATACAAAAGGAAAAAGCAAGAAACAAGTATCAAAGGATTTCCTAGGAAAAAGCAGAGGAAAGAAAGACATGAAAGGAGGAAAAGAAAAGTTGTTTCTATTCGACTAAGAAGTCGAGGTGACTGCGTGCAGTTTACTGAGGTAATTTGATTTCCATTTGATGTTTCTATCATGAGTTGAGTAATTTCCTCTTGAATGCTCAAAAGGTATCGATTTCCATAATGATATTCTTGTTTTCCTTTACCACTGTAATTCGTGATCTTATTTATCATAATGTGATTTGTTGTGTTGTGAAGCCCCATTTTGAGGGAAAAAATCCCCAATGACCCCCTCGCTATGTGTTAAGATCAACATCTTATGCATGTCGATGCAAGGGTGGGGACCAAGCTTAGCCCATGGGCTACCAAACTTGTCAATATTATATTGTGTTTACTGTGTTAGAAATCATTGTAAGAGGTGAGATCACTGTGGCTTTTACAAACCGTTTTTTGTTCAAGAATCTATGTCAAATGTTGTAGAGGCCGAATGGTGGGAACCATTCAAAGTTGAGCATCGACTCCAAATGATTACTATCATTATGCCCCAAATGAATATATCCATGGGCGACATTGTTGCCAACATTAGAGTTTCCAAAGAATGATGCTCATCGCGCTTTGTAATCTTTGAGCACCAATGTATTTTCTTCAATCTAGTGGTGAGCTTGTAGCCATCGAGACCGAAATTTTTTTAATGTATATCTATATGTAAAAGGGAAATGACTCTGTGTCGTCCCATCATGGTATCAAGGTCAAATGACCCTGTTACGTTCTGTGGACACAAAAAAAGTAACCCTTCTACTTTTTCTCATGTTCAAGCTCTCCTAGTGATTTTGGCTTGATTTTTCCTTGATTTAATGTTGTAATGTGGACAATACATTCACATTAGGTCTTTGGTTCTTGTAAATCATTAATAATTCTATGATTTCTTGTAAAAGTGTTGTTAAGTGTTGTAACCTACTTTCACACTTTTCGAAGACCTTATTAATATAATTCACCTAAATAACCTCTTTTTATCACTTACCAAGCCTTATTTCAAAGTGTTGTAAAGAATTGTAACAAATTCTCACACTTTTCTAGGCTTGTCATCAATAATTTGACCCTTTCTTATGTTTAAATGATCCCTTAATGCACTTTTCGTTGTTACTTAAGTGTGTTTCAAAGAATAATCCTATTAAACATCATTAAATACACTTTAATTCCCAACACCCAATAAAATTTCCCTGGTGGGACCAAGTCTCCACCTGGGCAACTTAGTCCCACTGGGCACAAATCAAAATTATTTTAAATTTATGGCAGGATATTATTCTCTTAACCTTGAGGTCAGCCTGCGATGTGTTATTTTTGAGAAATTTTGTAAAATCAAGTATAAATAAATGGTTTTCATCTCATCTTCTAATCCACCATTCATCTAATGCATTCATTCACACATTAGCATACATACATTCATAATTCTTAAGCATTCTAGGCATGATCAAGTCTTTATTGGAGCGTCTACTTGCATTTCTTTAGATTTCTACATCAAGGGTTTGGTGATTTATAGCATTGCATGTTGTTCATTCATCATTCTCTTTCTATTTCATTTCATTTTCAAGGGTTTGATTACCAAATTGGGGTTTGACCAAGGAAAACCCCTATTCACTAACCCTTAACCCCTTTTTCCCTCTTTGCATGTGTGTTTTGTAGGTCTTGTATGTAGATTTTTCAAAGAGAAAGGTGATAAAAAGGTGTTGTTAATTCATCAAATTCATTCAAGTCGACAAAGCCCTAAGTGAAGCTTTGAGACCTCTTACAACCCAATTTTTGCATAATCAGATCCGGACACCCATCAAGAAGAGAAGTGTAGACCGAGAGCTATAGGTTCTTGTCTTGAATTTCCTGAAAGCTAAAAGTGGACTAAGTTTCCATCAGTGGAAAATTAGTCCCACTGGGAGGCCTGAAAAGTGATTTTTGCATTTGGAGATACCTATTTGGCTGAAATCTATTTTGGTAGAATCTCCCCGAAACAAGACTAAGTCGCCCAACTTGGCGTAAGTGTCCCAATTGGCCTCAATAGAAAATTTTGTAAGATTCCAAAGCCTCTCTACATAACATTCTAGTTTCCAGGTGCACCTCTCCAGTCTCTTTCATTTTTGTTATTGTTTAATTGCATTCTTAGGTCATTTTGCATATCACAATGTGTTTTCAAACAACTTGCATTTGTTAGGTTTTGCATTAATAATCAACATATTTTATCAGTTTATTGCATTTAGCAAGGAAGAATTTAAGAACCCCCCCCCTCTTGGTGAAGGTGTAAAATCCTGGCGAATCTTGTATACTTCCCGATAAAAATATTAATTTTAGTGGCAATTTTTTTTTCGTTTTTCACGTGAAAAAAAAAGTCCATTGGAAAATATTTTATAATCGCTTGAGGTCTGTGGAAAATCCTAGAAAAATGCATTTTTTTTAAAACCACTAATTTTTTTCCATTGGTGATTAAAATCTATTTTCAAACCAATAAAATATTTCAATTGGCGAATTAAACCTATTTTCAAACCAGAAAAAATAATTTTGTTGGTGATTAAAACTTTTTTCCAAACTAAAAAATAGAATTCATTGGCGAATTAAACCTATTTTCAAATGATTAAGAAAAAAAAATTGGTGAATTAAACATAATATCAAACTAATAAAAAAATGCATGAAAATAAAGATTATTTGCCTCATTGTTTTCATCAACCATCCAAAAATCACCTACAACTATAATAGTTTTTTCAAAAAAGCATCTTAACATGCTTCATAACAAAAAAGTAACCCTGCCCAACTAAAACCAGTTCACAACTATGTGTATCTACCTTACATATTTCAACAAACCAAAAATTTAGTACTAGTCTTGTGTTAATTCTGCAAAAAACCTACAAGAACTACAAATTCAACTGGTGCTACCCGTTTCATAACCAACTTTCCTTGTTGCTTTGCCTTTTATCTTCTACTTCCTCGCATTATGTCCTTTTGCTTTCATACACTTTTCCTCTGATTTTTCTTGTGCTTCCATGTGCTCTCCCTCTGCTTTTTCTTGTGCTATAATTGCTTCCACCTTCATCAGCTCTATAAAAAGCTTCAATGCTTGTCAGCCTAACCTTGCTTCTTCCCTGCATTGATTTTTAATCTCATCCTTCAACCAACGCACAAAAGGGATGCATCCTTCTACCCCTTCTAGTTCCACACTTTCAAAGCCTTCCTAGATGTCGAAACCTTCACCTGCAACTACCCATTCAAGTATTGATTCTAATCTTTCCAAGAAATCTCTATGCACAATCATCTCCATCACTTCTCTCACTGTGCTTGTCGATTCCCCCAAGTCCAAACCCAATTCTATAATCAAGGAGTATGCATCCATGTTAGTCATGTGTCTATGCCTTAGATTTCCAAAGGATTTCCCCAAAATCATCCGCACATGTTGTACCAACCTCCCATCAGTGAATAAAAATATACCCATTAATCTTTTTTCAAAAGCTTCACCATAAAACGGGTTTAATTGCATCCTCGAACACAGAGTGAAGTTGGCCTCCATTTGAAAACTGTTGCAGCTACACCGCCGCCACCACCACTCTTTCAGACTTTCTATGTTCCTTCTTCTCCATGCCAAAATCTATTATTAACTTCACTAATCGAGGCCAATAGGTAATAATTTTCCAATTAATTACCCATCGATCCTCCAGTCATGTCCACTTGCTAAAATCTTCTCACGATCTTCACTTCGTAAATGCACCATCCTTGCCACCTGTCCTATCTTAATTCACAAAATTTGGGGTTTTGGTGCTTTTCCTAACCTTAGTTGCCACCTTTCCTATCTTAATTCACCAAAGTCAGGGTTTTGGTGCTTTTCCTAACCTTAGTTGAAAGTCTTTCTTGGTCATCTTTGTAGTTGGTGGGTCGAAGGTTTTGAAAACTTTCAAACTTCTGACTTTGGTTCTAAAGTTCCAAATTTCAGTGACCATGCGACATTATAGACCATGACTGTTCAATGAATTTTTGATGGACGGTTTTAGTTGCATTCCAGAAGTATATCTCTCAAGCACTAGATTTTCTAATTGAAACCTCTAGAATTACACTAGAATCGTTAAATATTTTACCATTTAAATATTGGTGCTCTTGTTTACTATTTAATATTACCTAAGTCAGACCAAAATATTTTATGACAAAGCTTTAAATCTTAACTCTTTAATCCTGATGTTCGAGTCTCGTCAACCTAGTGATGTCCCCATTTTAAATTATGCATGTGCATAAAGTTTGTTTTAAAAGGGACCGTTTGATGAATTTTCAATGGACGGCTATAGATGCATTCCGAAAGTAAATCCTTGAAGCACTAGACTTGCAAACCAAAACCTCTGGAAGAACACTAGAACTGTTAGATTTTCAAAAATCAATGGTTGAGATTTTATTAATTATTAGTTTCAAAAATCAACATATAGTTATGATCATAAGTGAGAGAAATTTATTGTGACTTATTAGGACATTGATAATGATTAAGGTAAAATGAGACATTTAATTCTCTCTTTTCAATGCATCAAAGTACTCTACCTTTCATTTATTCTATTGAAATTCTTGATTTGGTTGTGGTACTGGGAAGAGGCACATATTAATGCCATATGAATAGCCAGAGTGATTGATTGGATAGCTTTATATTGAAAACTGCACAATGTACTGTAGAATCATAGATGATGATAATAATCTATCAATAGAATCAGTGGGGTCAGCGTGTTAGTCCATGCTGTCATTAGTCAGTAGTGGCACTTTTTGGCCCATAAATAGGATAGTGAAGCACAACTAAAATCATTTTGTTTGGTGTCTTAAAGGGTTTTCATTTTGTAGGGTTAATAGCAATAAGGATTCCAAGAAGAGATGATGTGGTATTGGCCGGGGATGCTCTAAATTCTCCTACCTCTAGTTATGTAGTTATAGAGTAAAAGACCAATTTCCTTCAAGTTCAGAATGGGTGGAATTGGAAAGAAGTTGATTTGGTTCACCTGACTTCTTAAACAAGTTTTGAACCAGGATGAGGAGCTCTAATGGACATAAGTGGTATCCCAATGCATGGAGGATGCAAGTAGAAGATGGGAGCAGTTTTACTACCCCTCATTGTCTGCATGGTCGGCCAGGAGAGTCCCTTGCATTTATTTTGAGACACCATGGCCTAACAGGCAAGCCCCATGCATTTATTTTAAGTGCTCATCTTCTGCATGGGAGCAATTTTACAACCCCTCATCTTCTACATGAGTCTGGTTCTGAAAGGGGCTAAGTACATTTTGTATCTTCATAGCTCCCATTTCCCCACTTTGATTGGACCCCCCTTCCCCATGCATTTATTTTCAGAGACCATGGCTAACTCGACAAGTCCCATGTGTTTATTTTTAGAGCTCATGGTTGACCCGACAAGTTCCATTTATTTTTAGAGATACATGTATCACATTTACATTTTCAACTTTTCACCAATGATCTAGTAGAAGCTTAGTGCTTGCGCTTACATTTGTATTTGTACTATGTAATAATGTGACATTGTAATTTAGTTGTATTAAAATAAATGGTTGTGCCATTAATGTGACATTGTAATTCATTTTATTAAGTCCTTTGCAAGTTAAGTGCTATTAATGGTTGTGCAATGTGCTATTAATGTGACATTGTAATTCATTCTATTAAGGCCTTTGCAACATTAAGTTTCCAGCCCCTTGGCCTTAATGTCAATCCTAACGCATTAAATTTTAAAGCAAACTTAAAACACATGTTGTATATCTAGTTTTGCTGAGTTTGGCTAGTTTGATTTTCAGCTACTGCTAGGAGCTCTATTCTTGTAATTCTTTTGTTTTGTTCAATACAAAAAAGAAGAAGTTTAAACCAAATTTAAAACATATGTTTTATGTTTATTATTTATATCATAAATTACTCAACCGTTCGATGAACATTTGATGTATGGTTGTAGTTGCATTCTGGAATGAAATGCACAGAGCGCTACACTTGCAAACTTAAACATTTGGAATCACCCTATAACCGTTAGATAACAAAGATCAATGGTTTAGAATTTGTTTTCAATGCAGGAGTAAATCATTAATGGCTTGTTTTAAATGTTGTTAGCCATGTACATTGTACTACCTAATTGTGTATTGTGTAGTCCATAAGTAACAAGTAGACATTTCAGTGTCATTCAGTTTGCTCATTGTAGTGCACTACCATCTTCTGGGTTCCACAGTTTCACTTCCACCAAAGCCATTCCAGTAACCCAGTTTCAAGTTTCAACCAGTTTCAACTTCAAGAATCAAAATTCAAAATCTAGGTAAGTTAAAGAATTCATGTGGCTACTGGCTACATTTCATCGCTTGACATTTCTTAAAATCTTATTTTGTCAAACTTTGAAGTTTAGGTTTAGGGTTAAGAGGCTTAAGAATTAGGAAAAATTAAGGACTAATAGGGAATTCACAAATTTCATATTGTTGATTGTATCAACATGTCCACCACCAGTACCACTAGAGCAATGTCGAATAAAAAATGCATTATACAAATTGCTTAAAACCCCAGGTTTCACTGATGAATACCATGATATTTATGATCATGAAACCTATGGTAGGCGTACCTCAGAACTTAGATTTTCATCTGAGAATAAGGCTGCAAAGCAAATGCAATTGCAAGTTAATAGTATCAGTGCACGGTGGGTAACTGGATTAGGGTGCATGATGCTACATGAGGTTTTCCCTTGCCTAGAATTTATCATGGTCTGTGCCCTAAATTATGATGATAACAAAAGTGAAATTTTCAATAAAGATAGCAAAGAAGAATTGTTATCCATTAATGTAGAAGAACTTGGAAAAGTGTTAGCCTTGGGGTTTACAACTGAATAATTTGGAAATGTCCACATTGACCTAGAAAAGCTTGCTAGTGATTATGAAGCAGTGGATGAAATGGAGAAAATTTCTTTCTTAAATGGAATAGTTCAGGATAGAAACAAATTGAAAGGTAATCATAAGCCTCCTTATGATTTGGATATTTTTAAACCATGGGTTCAGGATACTATTTCCATGCTAGCATTTTTCCTCGGACTGGATAGCAATTTGGAAGTGGGTGCATGCCTCCTTGAAATGGTGTATAATATCCATTATGGTGTTCCACATGCTAAATATAATTTTATTGAGCACATTGTAGAATCCATGCATAAACAATTTTTAATGATTAAAGGAGGTTCCACCAAGACATTTAGGTTCACAACCTACTTGTGCTATCTTTTTCTATTCAAATTTAGAGGAATGTTTCAAACCAACAAGCTTCAAATTCAACCTTATGGTAATAGTAATCCTGAGTAAAATAAAATGGCTCCAATATATGAATAGACCACTGTTATAAGGTTGCATGATTCTCGAAGGAACCACAATCATTTTGTAGACTACTTTTTGGATCCATTGCATCAAGCAATTACAAATACTCTAATGCCTAGATTGCCAATGTCATGTAGAAATTGCATTCAACTAGGAAAAGAAATACAATTGGTTGATTGGTACTTAATGGAAGAATATATTGTGCTAAGATTTTATGGATCAGAAGTATAGCCATACAAACTTCCAATATATGTGACAGAAAGGTTTTTTGCTTTGGAATATGTAAGGCAAATGTAGAGTACTGATGAAAGACACTTTAGTGGTCAGGGGAAGAAGACCTTATTTCCTTCTTTACCTTTTTCATGTGGAGGGATTAAATTCGAGAGAAAAGCATTTAGTGTGGTGCATGATCTTTTGAAACTTGTTTTTCATTTTTATGTTATCTGTCATTGGCAGTATGATCCATGCGACACCATTAAATCAATGATTGTGCTCAATAAGAATGCTGGAAGTAGAATTCAACATCAAAGTAAACCCTTTCTTGAAAACTTGAGAAACAAGGATTCTTGGGATGAGGTCAAAGTAGCAATGGAGAAAATTACTACTAAGAATGGCATTTCTTTTGAACAATTGTTAGCAAAAATAATGGCATTGCATCGAAAGACAATTAGGAGGTACAACAATTTTTATGAAAAAAGTCATAAACCATCTAGTAGAGTAAAAATGCCAGATTCTCTAGAGAAGGAAGTTATAGAAAAAAATTGGTCATGATAAAAAATTACTGCCTTTTGGTCTAGTCTATTAGGAAGGAGCTCGGTGATCCAAGAGCTCTTACAGAGTATGGAGATAACGAAGAAGATCTTGAGTTTATCAAATTATGGAATATAGAGCATCCAAATGATCAAGAAGATGAAGAAAGTGATGATGATAGGGAAGAAGAAAGCCATGTCAATTTCAAACTTGGTTTAAGTGAGGCCACAAAAGAAGAATTTACTACAGGAGCAGCCATAGCTGAAAAAATGGGTTATGAAGGTGGTGGTTTGGGGTCCCAAGGACAAGGAATTCCTATAGTAATAAATGTACAACATAGAAAACCAATTGATAAATCTGACCTTGGAGTTGATAAAGTATACCAAGGGAAAACAAGTAGAGCCAAAACAATTCAATTTGTTAGAGCTTCAAATCCTCGTCCTCATGGTCAAACACAATCACAACTAGGGAATTCCCATGGTGGAGGGCTTAGTGCAACTAGCACTTCCTCTGGTGGCGATGGTATGAGTAGTATTACTAGTAGTGGTCAACATGTGCTACAACAAAAAATTACACACAAGAGGACAACAACACAATATACCACAGAAACACGGGGTGATCAAGGCATACAGAAGAGGCAAAGGATTTTGACAAGTCCAACTCCAAGTCACACTACTAGTGGATCCACCACAAATGAGTTATTTCCAGGCACTCTTCCAATGCTAGTTATTCTAGTTGCATCATCATTAGCAACTGCAAGTACTCCTATTCCTTTGCCATTCAAGCATTCCATTGTTCTTGCATCCCCAGGTTTTGATTACATTGAAGAGTTTAAAAAGAAATCAGAATTGAATAAAAAAGAAAAGAAGCAATTGATGAAAAGTGTGTCTACTCTAACTTCAAATCCTGCAACAACCATGGTATTACCCACATTTGACACAAGTCAAGAAATCATGGAGTACACAATTCTTGTTCCCACAATTCAAAACAAACCAGCAAATC
>VDFB02185816.1:0-26204 GCA_007258455.2 Sequoia sempervirens
CGTGATGATCTTTCTGTGCTTGTGTTTCACCCTCTGGGAGAGCCATGATGAAAGTCATCACACAAGTGATGAACACTAGCACTTAACCATGTGATGGTTGATATCACATTGAGGTGATATATCTCTCTTTATATCTGATTGCAGGAAATGGTGGCAGATGAACCTCATATGGAGATCATATGTTCTATGCAGCTGGAAGTTCTCTCCCTAGCTGAGAGGGAGTGTTAATGTTAGAGCAGCCGCGGAAGTTCCTTCCAGCTCATAACCGTTGAGAATGTATTAAACTGAATATAGCCTTTGGCTATTCATTTAATACTTATTATTCCGCGCTTGATAATCTGGCCGACATAAAAGATATTTGGTTACTTATTAAAGGCCGACATTTGTAAGAGGATCTTTATATTGCATTGAGGCCGACACATATTTGTCTTGTATATATTTGACTTCAAGTTGTTCTTCATACACACATATGTTATTATTCGATCTCTCTCTGCCAGTCCGTCTCTATCAAATGCGAACACACTGAAAGAACACACAGAAAGGTGCGTACATGATAAGCGAAGCTCGTCATTATGAAGAGCGATCTGATCAAATACGAATCTCATTAATAGCAACCAGATCGGTGTTAGCTGCAGTCTCTTCATGGTGCGGACTATGTAAAAGAACAGTGAGAATTCTTCTGGAATCCGAGTGTGCATAATCAGATCTATTTTCTATTCCCAGGTGTGATCCAGATCATGATATTCTTATTGCTTGGTATCAGCAATCGGTCTTGAGTTAGACCTTATTGTGAATTGTAAAATTGTTACTATTGCATCGAATATAAAAGAGATCTTTGTTGCTGGGTTTTTCTCCCTCAAGAGGAGGGTTTTCCCAGGGTACATGCTATGTCATTTTGTCTGATTATGATTTATTTTTCTGTGCATTTACTTCTGATCACCTAATTTAACACTATAGGCTAGCGCAATTAAATTATATGCTAGGCGTTATTGTTTCTATCTCCTGGCGTAATCTTATCTGAGCTGGGTGTGAAATTTATTTTGTTGAGCATGAGAATATTACAGGAACAAAGGAGGATTAATATTAGTGATGGATTTGTGATTTATTGAAGACGAATGAATGATTGCTGGCATCAGCCATTCAGGAAGGCATTATTGATTGTCGTGAGCATGTGATCCGAATGTTTAGATGCTACGGGTTGTTCTCATGGCCAGATTTATATATCTTCACTATTAAACAATTTCGACATAGCCAGCGATGAAACTTCCATCGAGACTCTTCATATACGACTTGGAGATATCGCATTTATTTGTAATAATGCTTATTTACAAAGAACGACATACACAGATTCTCATAACGGATTGATATTCAATACAAATATCGGTGGTGACGGGAATTGGTATAATCGTGATTTGAAAGAACTACCGACTCAATAAAGGAAAAGCGTGGAGGATATAGTAATATAAGCTTCGAATTATTTCCACCAATTTATTGGAAGTTATCAAGCTTCATCAGATATTTAGAAGTCACCAAGTATTATTAACGAGAGCAAGACTCTGGACTGTGCCCGACTTGGCTTCAGCACTACTCGAACTCAACCTGTGGTTTGGAACGGCATTCAGCATAGGAGCGCATCATTGACATTCGATCGGGCGACACTCCATTTGTCAGTGCAAACTCATCTATGTATTAAGCATCGCACCCACGCGATCACGGCATCGTGAGGGCAATTCACTGTTATCCAGTTGTATTGCCATTTGTGCGTCCAAAACAGGGACTCATTGTGAGTTGGGTGTGATCTCCATTTAGTGAATCATTTCTGCATTGAAGGCCGACTATTAGTATACACACGTAGTCATGTGGGCCAAGCCTCCTAGGATTTGTTTCCTTTGGCTTATGTAATTAATCCGTTCTAAGTTATCTAGATCAAGGTGAAATCGTTTCTTTACCAGAATTAGATACAGAGGAGACTGTGGCGACAAAAAATCTTGAAGCTAGCACCGAACTACTTTCATCTAAGGCACCAATTTCTTTGAATACAATTACTGTATGGTGAAAACCGGGAAGCTCGGGAATATCAAAAGACATCAAGACTGGCGTTGGAGTTATGAAGAGAACACCTCTTTATCGAATTGTTGATTATTCTATAAAGAGATAAGTATTTTATGTTTGTACCTTTGAATAAAATGAAATTGCATTCTTCTGGGCTAAAATTCAGCTTGTTGAGTTGTGCAGAGAGGATCTGACATCGATTATTTGGATCGTGTTATTTTTTTTTTAAGAGAGGTCGTGATTTCTTTTGAGTGGTGATCGTTGACATGAAATCTTTTGGAGATACCATTCATTCATTGCGAATTGTTTCATGCTAAGTTGTGAAGATTTTTGAGTGAGGCTTTGAGAACTACAATTTTGTTTGGTATTCTGAATGAAGATTGGAGCTGTCTGAAGTAGGAATGTTTATGTGGTATTAAAGGGTATTACAGACCTAGTAATCACTTTGGTGCTCAAAGGCTGTGACTGACTGGTCTCATCGATACCATTCCCTATGTGCATGGACTATGATGGTATCTTGATTCAGTGAGAGGCCTGGTTCTATACTGAATATGTTGGCTGCATAATGTGTTTGAGAAAACTAAGTTGAGTAGATTGTCTATGTAATCTGCAGTGCTGTGATTAGCATTTCCAAGAGCAGAAATTGAGTAAAGACGAAAAAAAGATATATCAGAATCAACAAAGATAAGTTCTATTATTTCTTCAATTGTTCTATCTAATGATATTTGCTACATGCTTCATTTGTATCAGGGGTAGTTTGATTTCATGAACTATTATTAATCTCTTTAAAATGCAAGATGGATCGAGGAGCAAAAGGATAATGGATTAATTATCAGAGATTGCATAAGGAATTCAAAGGGAGGAAGCGCTTGTGGCATCCTGTGAGGAAGTCATGTCGGCTGGAGAAATGATTCTTCACTGAAGACATCTCTCGAGGGCACAAGGTTGGGTCAGCCTTGGATGGAGAGTTTGCATCAGCAAAGAAGATTGAGAAAGATGAAGACACTAAACAACAGAGAACCTATATAGGTTGTCATTGCGATCAGCTACTTCGAAGAGGAGGAAATGACATTGAGAGGGAGTTAGATTCCAAGAATTCAAACACGGGGAATTTGAGATATTGTCGGAGGAAAGAGATTTAAGAGCTCACAAAATCCCGGTCTTAAAGCGAGGAATCGAAAGGAGTTGATGTTCAGCAAAATAGAAGTCTATAATATATAGAACTAGAGTAACTTCCAGCGAGAGAAAAGTGAAAGGTGTCAACTAAAGTGGGTTCGCGGTGTTGCAAGACCAAAGTGCTAAAAGGATCGCTGTAAGAGAAAGACAGCACTGCAATTGCGAGAAAACAAAATTACAAGAGCGATCAATCTTAAGGCTGACATTGGTAGCTCACAAACCTATTCGAGAATAAGGTGATCTAGGATGAGAGGTCAAGGGAGGTGGAATCACGGGGCTCTAAATGGTCAGTGAACTGCGAAGATTGTGCAGTGACTGGAAACCCGTTCCCCTAAGGCGTGCGAGGCAATCTTGGACCGAGGGGTCAAGAGAATTTGATGCAAAGCTTCGAGGTCATGGCATCAAAGATTTGTTGTAATGTATATTTCTCAGGGCAAGAAATATAGAGGTGAGAAAGCCACTTGTAATGTATATTTCTTTGAAATATAGGGTGTATGGCAATGTATGGTACAAGGCAGAGATATGAGTGCTTTCCTTGTAGTGTATATTTCTCTGAGACGGAGAAATATGAGGTGCAAGCCCTTGTTCATCTCTGAGACTGAGATGAGACGTCATGTTGAGTGACTCCATGACGACATCACATTGAGAGACTCTATGATGAACCCTTGTACGTCTCTGAGACTGAAATGTGTTTCTTTCCACACATGGGAGTAGCCATTGTGGACGTCATGTTGAGAGACTCCATGACGAGATCACATTGAGAGACTCCATGATGAACCCTTGTACATCTCTGAGACTGAGATGTGTTTCTTTCCACACATGGGAGTAGCCATTGTGGACGTCATGTTGAGAGACTCCATGACGATGTGTTTCTTTCCACAAATAGGAGTAGCCATTGTGGACATCACATTGAGAGACTCCGTAATGAACTCTTGGACATCTCTGAGACTGCGATGTGGTTTTCCACAAATGGAAGTAGCCATTGCGGACGTCATGTTGAGAGACTCCATGACGAGGATATCTGGAAAATACCTCCCTAGCTAAGAGGGAGTGTTAGTGTTGTAGCGGCGGGAGATATTTTCTCCTTAATATATCCTTGATCAAGGCAGGTCGGCCTTTATTTTTATAACTAAAACTTGCATTTCCTAGGTCGGCCCTAGAAAGGTGGGTACCTAGTTGGGTATTTAATATTTATAAAGGATGGGGTCCTCTCACTTTATTATCAATCAATTCAATCACTCCAATTCACACCTCTAGTAGCAGTTCGCCTCCTTGCAGCAGCAGATCAGATTTTTGTAAGAAGTGTTATCAATTATCATTCAAGATTTAGTGCTTCCAAGATTCGCTTCAAGGATAAGTTACATATTTCATTGTATTAGACTCGGCCTTGTGTAGGGCCTGATTTGTATGCAGTTTCTGCACTTATTCATTTGATATATAAAATGAATATTGTTGCTAGGTTTTTCTTCCTCAAGTAGGAGGGTTTTCCCAGGGTAAAAATATTGTGTTCATTGTCTCTGAGTTGTGTTTTCTGCTTTTTGCATTTCTGATCCTAAAACTAACATTGCCAAGTCTAAGTTGTTGTAGAAACATTGAGAATGCACAGATGTACTCCCGTCTTACTTCACTGATGTACCAATTTGCCTTCAGGGTCAGCACTTAGAATGAATGCTCAGAAGAAAAATTATCTTTAAGTAATCCTAACAGTGTCAATGTAGGCAGTTCCTCATTGGCAATTGCCCACACACAACAAAACAGTGCCTCTACCTTTTTTTGTGGATTGGATATGTAGCCCATATACATCGGTAATATTTCCTTTATGTGTAAATAGTTCATATACATGGATTTCCTAACTAACCATTTACAAAACATGTAAGCCAAAAAAGAGAAAACAAACAAAACCTGGGAAATGCATTCAATAAAATATTCCAAAATATTCACAAGCTATACTTTCAATATGTGGGGCAAAAACATGAGTAAAAAATACAAAAAGTATGTCATTCTAAGGATGTATGGAATGCGCAGAAGATATGGCAAAAAAAATAATTAATAGAAAAACTGAATAACTGCATTTACAGATTAAAATGACGATAAAAGTACAAGGTTTCAGTCAGAAAATATTAGCTCTCCTTATTTTCGTTCCTGTTTAAAATGGGCCCTCCATAGACATTTCATGCAATACTGAGAGTCTGAAAATACCTTTATAACCATTCAAAAGATGAAAAAGGTCTAGAGTTCATTGGGATGGAGTCTTTCCCCTGTTCCTCAACCAATCTTTGTCTAGTGCATTTCCATATAAAAATTAAAATTACAGCACAATAGACATTAGTACATGTTATATTTATTAGTTGAAAATAAAAGGAAACGAGATTGTAATACTAAAATCACGTTAAAGAAACAAATTGAACACTAGGCTTCTTGACTACCAAATAACCTTTTTCCTATTGGGGTCTTCACTTTTAATTGTTCAGCCAACAAATAAGAAAAGGCATTTTTTTCAACTGATCCTAATAAAGCGTCCCAAAGAATATATGATCCAATTCCAAATCTTCATTCTCATAAAATCACTGAAGGTGATATGCAATACACTTTGATAAATTGCTCACAAGATGCAAATGATGAGAATTTTGTCACATTTGGAGACTATACACATTGGACTTTCAACTTCAAGTGTGACAGAAATCTCAGAAAATTATAAAACAACAGAATTATAGAAATTTTGATATCATACCTGTGAGCAGAAGATTAAGGCCTTCTGGAGTAGAGGTGTCTGCATTCTCAGCAATATGATCAAGTTCTTTTTGAAGTGAACGTGCCATACCTAACAGTCCAATCTGAAAAACAATTGGAAAGAAGCATTCAAATTCTAAAATAGACCAAGTTTCAGTGATATAGTTGTGTGTAATTTGAATTCCATGAGTATTATGACACAGTTGTGGATGTGTCAGAAGAGAAACCAATTACCAAAGGCGATGGACCCTCAACACTCAAAAGTAACAACAAAGTAGTTTTATGCAAAAAATGCAAAATCTTTGAGCTTTGATTTACTTGGTTTAGATCCATATGAAAATGAGATGTGTGTAGTTAAGCAATATCAGTTTCAAGTATAATGTAAAAAAATATAAAAAAGTGTATAAGCCTGCTTGGATGGTTTCCTGAAGTAGTTCCATGATTTGCAGAAAGTGCCGCCAGCATTCCTAGAAGCTGATAAAGTCCTTTACACCTGGCAAACTAAAGACAGGAACTGTTCCTGGGAATCGTAGCCAGCATATATTATAGAAACTGCACTTAAAGCCTCATCTCAAATGGAAAAATATCTCAATACTAGAGCAGTTTAATAGCCAGAGATAGACCCTGACTCTGAATCCTAACCTGTCAAAAATTTGTCCACACTATCTCCATTTTACTTGAGAAACAAGGATATGAAATTGGAATATCTGAAGCTTGAGAACAATTGTCTTCTTTGAGGACTTAAACCGTCCTGATTACTTACATAGAGCATAAAACCAGCAAACACAAAAAAGACATCAGTCATGCTACCTGGCATAAAGAGGGTCACAAAACCACCAGTACAAAGACTGAATGGGAGAAGAAAGAAACCAGAAGATGCACAACAGAAACAACCACCAAAACCAAAAGGTGAACAAGCAGAATCAGGTATTGAGTAGGTAAAACCTGTGCCTATCCTTCCTACTGAGGCTGCCAAAGCCTCTCAAGAGTCATGCACTGGAAGCATTCCAGTTAAAATAGCAAATATCGCAGGCCTTGTTCAATTATTTGTCATTGATGTCAAAGAAAGAACATAAAATGATATTGCTGAAGCAGATCGAAGAGGTCAAAGTATTAATAAACAGATTTTATTTATAAGGCCGACCCCCTTATAGGGTTATTCATATTAAACATAAAATATGCTTTTTTAGGAGGCTGACCTCCATTGATTATGGTGCCACTTTGAAACAAAAATTAACTTAATTTATTATATTCCATGGTCAACCCTATGTGTTGGCCAACCATACATTGTTTATTACCTAAGTTGCCAGTTATGATCGCTTTACAAGTACAGTAATTGATTCTCCTTAAAAAATATAGTAGACAAAATAAAAACTCAAAGAAGCCTGCATACCTTACTAGTTTCTTGGTCAATATTGATCTTGACTCAATGAAAAGTAGAATATTGCACTCAATGCAACATAATCAACAAACAAAATAGTCAATGTAAGTGGTATAGAAGTTAATGTTGTCTATGTAGCAAAGATCTTTGGTCAACATAGTCAATATAACAAATCTCTTTAGTCAACACTGTCAGATAACCACATCTAAGAAGAGTCAATCAAACAAGGGTCAATGCAAGTGTAGAGGGTCAATGTTGACAAGATCTGTTGTGTTGATTCACAAATGATGTTAAATTTACAGTCTGGCCCAAACATTGTCTTTTCCCCTTTCCCACAATAGTGTTGGTCAAATGAGAGAGTAAATGATGGAATGATGCATTCATGAGGATCAATTAATGCTATCTACACATGTTCAATTGGAAACAATAGCCCTAATTTTTTTTAAACGGCAGTTATAAGTTCCCAGTCTGCCAAGACAATATCAAATTTGTATTGGAATTCATTAGAAAACAATATCATATTTAGTAATTGATGGTGTCATGCTCCTTTCATAGACCAATTTTGTGGACTGTTGTTGTTTTTCTCTTCTTACAATGTGGGGCTCCTGTTGGGTATGCCCAGGGTAATCCCCAGGTGCCTGGGTTCTTTGTGGATCCTTCACAAAAGAACCCACAGAGAACCCAGGCACTCGGGCCATACCCTAGCCCTACCCAAGGATGAACCCGAACTGAACCCGTACTCAAACTGTACCCACACGCACACCTGGGTCAAATATAAAGGACCCGGTAACTTAGTTTATTACCAAAAATCACATATAAAAAAGTGTTTAAGAACAGCAAATAAGTGAAATAATAAGGCAGAAATTCCATCTAGGAGAGAAGCAGCAATTATGTGTGATAGAAGGCAGTAATTAACAAATAAAAAGGATGTAATGTCCCCATTTTTCGTGAGCATCAGAGTTCGTAAGGATTAGCCTATCATTTGACCCTCGTAGGCTAACAATTATGGATAGAGGGTCCTTTTGGCAGTTATCCTACGTTTTGGGACATTACTCCATAGTTTGATTCAGGTTTGGGACTTTGCAGACGCTTCCAGAGTCGTATTCAGGCACTTACTATTTATAGTAAGTCAGGCCGACTGGGGTTACTATTTTCGGCAGGGCACCTGGCTCAACTAGTCTTCTCAGTTTCGACCCAGTTTGACAGTTTGTTGAGCAAACGAGGAATAATGGAGCATTTAATAATAATTAAAAGATTATTATTATAACTTTATAATATAAAGTCACTTTAATGAAATATTAAAGTATTAATTAATGGTGAATTATAAAGTATTCAATACTTTATAATTGAGGAGCAATATTAATATTAAATGAGTTTTAATACTTATTTAAAAAGGACACCATTTATTAATAAATTTGCCTAAGTCTCAAAAAGGGCGAATTTTATAATATTAAATGCATTTAAGTTGTTTTTTTGAAGGGGTCGAACTTCTAAGAGAGATTATATATTTTCTCAAGACAGAATAGAACTCATTATGATATGATTATTTGAATTTTGTCTTTTCTCTCTGAGAACAATTTGGAGTTGGAGAAACAAGGGTTTCTGCAATCATGTTTTGGAGAACGTCAACTCTTCAGAATCAGACATACTGAGGCTGTGAAATATCAGCTGAAGCTTGTCCATCAGAGTGGCTTTATTCAGAAGTCACAACAAAGCATATTTGTGGGATTTCAGTTGGGGTTTCAGTCAGCAGTTGGATCGATTTTCTTCCAGAAGAGAATCCAACACAGTGGCTATTCATATTGTTTATCTGGCACATTATCCTAGGCCGTACGGATTTTGTACTTGCTGGTTGGAGGCCGTACCACACAGCTGCAAGGCCATACTTTTCATATCAAGCAAGTTGCCTAGCCTTTTTGCATTTTGTCTTCTCCAGTGGTGGCGCCTAGACCTTCTGAGGGTTTTGTATCCATCTTTGAGCAGGAGAAGTTTGTATCTGAAGCAAGCCGTACCATTTCCTCTTCTTTCAGGCGGCTGCAAATAAGCCAGGTTTTTAAATAAATACTGTTGCCTTTTTGCTTGCATGTTTGAGATTCATCATTGTAATCATTCAGCAAAATAATACAATCATTTATCATCACTTTAGAAGCTGATTTGTTGCAGTAGCTATATTCTCATATTTATTATAAATTTTTAGAAGCATTTTATCAAAATCGCACCATTTCAATATATCACAAAAATCACAAACCCTCAAAACGTCAAATAAACTTCATTCAAGATTCAGTCAGGGGTTGAGAGACACCTGGTCTCTTACAAAGGAGCGCTCAGATTAGTCAAAGAAAAAGCAGAGATCAGTTTGGTAAACAAAGGGATATGTCACTTCATAAGGACATCATAGTATGAAGAGGTATGTCTTCTCATTAAAGTATGAAGATATAAATATTGATTGCCTTTTGAGATGTGAATAGTGTGGTGAAAATAGAAGATATATCAATTAGACACATTCAGATCTGCATATAAAGAGAGATAAATGCAGAATTAAAAGGACAGTTAACAGCAGATTTGTCAGGAGAATTGTGCAGATATAAAGAAGATTTATGCAGGGGTTTATGGTAGATCTATTGAGAAAAGTATAAGTAGAATTGACAAAAGAACTTGCCGATTTGAATGTGATCATTCATCAACCTTTAAAAGACATTTACAAGAAGATAGTGATCCTATTGCTTAGAAGGTTGGTGCCTTAACAAGAGATTGGTGTCTCTTACTGAGTTGGTGCTCAATTGCAGGGATTGGTGTCTCCAGTGGGTTGGGGCTCACAAATTGTAAAAGAGGGGATGGGTGTTTCTTATAGGTTGGTGCCTACCTAGTGAATATAATGCAAAGGCAAAGAATGAAATTTTATGTGGATTACCGGAATCAAAATTCGTGAAGGTCATGCATTGCAAGTTAGCCAAAGACATGTGGGATAAATTAAAGAATACCTATGAAGGTGATGACAGAGTCAAAAGAGCCAAGTTGCAAACTCATCGAAGTGACTTTGAAAATCTTAGAATGAAAGAGGAAGAAAGTGTCTCCACCTTCTTTCTGTGTGTGGATGAGATTGTCAATACAATCAGGGGACTCGATGAGGGATAAAAGATTCAGTCATAATGCAGAAAGTTTTAAGATCTTTCCCACTAAGATTCAATGCCAAGGTGTCTGCAATTGAAGAGATGAAGGACCTATATATTCTAACGATGGACGAATTACATGGAATTCTCACTGCCTATGAAATTAGGATGGAAAGGGAGACGCCATCAAAGAAAGAAGTTGCTTTCACAGCTACAAAGAAGCCGAAAGGAAAAGAAGCTGAGTTTAGTGAAACAAAAGATGAAGAGACGAACTTTGTAAGGAAGCTAAAGAAGGGGTCCGGAAAATACAAGGGTAAGTTACCTTTCAAGTGTTTCAATTGTGGTAAGATTGGACATTTTGCAAATAAATGCCCCTATTCAAAGAACAGTGATAGTGAAGAGGAATAAGATTATTAGTTTAAGAAGGGAAGCAAAAAGATTAAGAATCAACATCGCAAAAACAAAAAGGAGAATTTCAAGAAAAGCTTGTACTCCTATAGGGATGTTGGTATCCAGTGACAGTAATGCAGAAAGCTATAGAGAGGAAACACTCTTAATGGCATTAGAATTAGAGAGCATGGAGAACATTGATAAAAGAGAAAATAAGAATCAAATAAAGGTGGAAGAAAACACTGAAGGTTATAGCACAGAAGATTTGGAAGAAGAACTGATTTTTGCCATAGGAGAAATTGAGAGATTGAGAAAGAAGAATCAAATGCAAAAGTTACGGTTTGAAGAAGAAAGGAAAAACTTTGAAGAGGCGGAACAAATGACCTCAAATTTAAAAATCCAATTAGAGGAAAGCAAAAGGATAGAGGATGTGACAAAAACTCAATTTAAAGAAAAAGAAAAGGAAAGTGAGAAACTTGAATCCGAAATTGTCATTCTAAGGAAGGAATTGGAGAAAACTATTGACAAGTTAAACAGAAGCATTAAGTTTGAGAAAAGCACTGAGATCTTGGACACTATCCTAAGTAAACAGAGATCACCATTGCTGAAGACAGGACTTGGTTATGAAGAAACCAAAGCAACTAGCAAGGCACATGATGAGGAAAGTAAAGTCAAAACTTCAAAAGAATCAAAACCAAAAAGCTATGTTGATGCAGTCAAAAGTCCTAGTAAAGAAAAATGTAGCAAGGAGGAGGAAAGCCAGAATCACCAAAAGTTAGATGCTATGCTAAATGAGAAAAAGGACATAATCAAGAAGCTTATTCCTCCAAGACAACCTCGCACAAACAAGTTCTATCATTCATTTTTTAGCTATTGTTATTCATGCAATAAATTTGGTCACAAGGCAATAAACTATAGGAGTTATAATAAGAATAACGGGTGGAATAAGAATTCTTATGGATTTGAGAATAGGAACTACAGTTCATTTGCTCCCCTGAACTTCAATGTTGAATGCTATAAGTGCAATAATTTCGGGCATACAGTACATTTTTGTAGAACTGTCTTTGTAGAGACACCAAAGCCAAATCAGAAAGAGGATGTCTTAGCCAAGCCAAATGAAGGAAATATGAAAGTGTGGAAATAGAAGAAGAGGGAGGAAAATGAGAGATCCATGCTTGTTCAAACTGCGCTTCATGTGCAAAATGAGAGAGATCAATGGCATATTGATAGTGGCTGCTCAAGTCACATGACTGGGGATAAAATCAAATTTCTCTACCTAAAGAAGATAAATGGCGGAACTGTAAAATTCGGTGACAACACAATGGCTAAGATTGCAGGAACAGGGACTCTCAGTCTAGATAATGGACGAACAAGGACAAAAAATGTTTTATATGTTGAAGGACTAAAGCATAATTTGCTAAGTGTCAACCAAATGTGTGATCAAGGTCACACTTTTAACTTTCCATGAAGAAGAATGTGAAATCAGAAAAGCCGGAAGATTGGTAGCTGGCATGAGTAGAGTGGCAAACAATCTCCATATCCTAAGTGAAATCAGAGGTGAAAAATGCTTTACTGAAAGTCAGGAGGATGAAAGTTGGTTGTGGCACAGGAGAGTAGGACACATGAACTTTGATAATTTTGTCAAGATCAGTAAGAATCAAGTAGTTAGAGATATGCCTAAGTTCTGCAAACTCAACAACACTATTTGCAAACAATGCCAGCATGGGAAGCAGAAAAGAGTGACATTCAAAACAAAAGAAAACTCTACATCCAGGCCATTGGAGCTTGTCCACACAGATCTATGTGGACCAACAAGAACCAAGAGTATGCAAAGTGAGTATTATTTTATGTTGCTAATTGATGATTTCTCTAGATTGACATGGGTAACTTTTCTAAGAGAAAAATCAAAAGCCTTTGAAAAACTTAAGGCATTTAAAGCTCTCAAGGAAAATGAAACTGGACTTAGGATAAAATGTTTAAGGTCTGATTAAGGGGGAGAATTCACTTCAAGTGAGTTCATAGAGTACTGTAAACAGCATGGAATAAAGAGACACTACTCAGCGGCTAGGACTCCACAACAAAATAGAATTGTGGAAAGAAAAAACAGAACAGTACAAGAAATGGCAAGAACAATGCTTAATGAGTCCAAGCTGCCAGACTTCATTTGGAAGCAGTGCTTACAGCAGTGTATATCATGAACAGAGGTCAGCTTAGAGTGAATAGTGATAAAACTCCATATGAGCTAGGGAAGGGAAGACCTGCTACAGTGAAATACTTCAGAGTGTTTGGCAGTAAATGCTACATAAGAAGAGATGAAGAGAATCTTGGTAAGTTTGATTCTAGATTGGATGAAGGAATATTTCTCGGGTACTCCTTAAAAAGCAAAGCTTACAAATGTTACAACAAAAGGTTGCAGAAAATTGTGGAAGTGCAAATGTAAATGTTGATGAGGAAAGATACTACAAAATCAAGGCACCAAAAATAGATTACCAAAAAGAAGAAAGTTACAAAGAGGAAGAAGTAGAGGAAGTATTGGAGAATATTGAGCAAAGGAACGCAAAACTTCATCTAGGACATCTTTTAAAGCACAACACAAAACACCATCTAGATAGGGATACTAAGTTCATGAGTCATTTTTGGGGGATGTTATAGAAAAGATTGGATACCAAATTACATTTTAGTTCAGCCCATCATCCCCAAACTGATGGACAAAAGGAGTTAGTTAATAGGAGCATTGGGAACCTCCTCAGAAGTTTAGTTGGAGACAGACCTCCTTTGAGAGATACAGTCCTTGCCTAGGCAGAATTCACAAACAACAATTCAATTAACATGTCAATTTGTGTTTCCCTGTTCCATATTGTCCATGTAAGATCTCTAGGAGGTATCATAGATTTAATAAAGGTAGTTGCTGACAAAAAAGATGCAAAGACCATTCACAGAATATATGCAACAATTCCATGAGGAAATCGTTAAGCAGATTCAAAAGATTAATATAGAATACAATGAAAAGACTGACGAGAAAAGGAGAGTGGAGCCATTCAGCGATTCAGTTATGGTATTTCTGCGGAAGGAGAGGAATAAAATGAAATACAGGAAAATTGCAACCTGCAAAATTCTACGAAAATTCTCTGGTAATGCATACGAGGTTGGTCTTCCACTGGGGATAGATATTTCACCAATCTTTAATGTTGCTTATCTACACTCATATATAGGCGATGACAGTGTTGCTACAAATGACGAGGATGTTATCAACATTGCTGATTGGATTGACCAAATTCCAGAACAACACAGAGAAGAAATTGATAAAATATTACGAGAAAGGATTGTGAAGAAGACCAAAAATAGAGGTTATAAAGAGCATTTTGTAAGATGGAAAGGAAAGGGATTTGTGGAGGAATAATGGTAATCTATACAGAGTTTGCTCGTATGAACAAAAGTACAGTTCAATTCCTATGAACTCCACGAGCAGGAGCCACGTATTTTTTATACCTTGGGTATCTAACGCTGGCACACCTTAAGGTCCAAGTGCAATCCACATCAAACAAAAAAGTGAAAAAGCAGAAGAAATTTTTTCTGTTTTTGTCCTTCCTGTTTTGTCTATAAGCGTCTGACAGGGAGGAGTAAATTCCAAGTTCAGATTTTCTATTTGAATAGATGATGCAACAAACTTTCTCATTGAGTGTCTGATGTCAAGATTCTTCTGATTGGATAACTGTCAATTGTCAAAGCAAATCAGATTTTATTTTTATCCTCATGAATCCAAGAAGTTTCCAAGCGGTGTAAGCATGGCCCGTAAAAAAAAGATAACCGTGTAACATTTGGGGATAGCTTCTTCTGCCTGCAATTGAAGGACTGCCTTCCTCTGTCTGCAACGAGAATCTTTTTGCTGGCTGCATATTGATCAGCAGAAAGTAGATTGGCTGCTCATTGATTGCCGAAGTGTAGGTCTGAGTGACCAAGTTTTAAGACAGGGTATTTGTGATATCAGCATAAGTGTCTGATTATTGCTGTGAGCCAAGGTTACTATTTTTTTTTTCCCAGTATTGTTTTGTTTTACATACATTGTGACTGACTGTCACCGCCTGTGTGGCTTAATTTGGACTACAACTACCTTATGTTGAGGCGCAATCTCATTGGCTTTGTATTTGAAATCTGAAAGCTTTAATAAACACTATGTTCACTTCTCATTGAA
This sequence comes from Sequoia sempervirens, assembly GCA_007258455.2. Classification (NCBI taxonomy): domain Eukaryota; kingdom Viridiplantae; phylum Streptophyta; class Pinopsida; order Cupressales; family Cupressaceae; genus Sequoia; species Sequoia sempervirens. The sequence goes on from VDFB02185816.1 coordinate 15,032, forward strand.
TTGTTTTCTAGCTTCTGTTGTGTAACTTTGATCTTCGCGGTTGGGATCTGTTGGTATGTTGGCCTACCCACTCCAGCTTCTGTACCAACTTAACCATGGATCCTCCCCCACAATTAAATATGAGTTTATAGATTGATTATTATCATTCTAGTTATGAACATAGGTCCAGAAGTTGAGCTAACTGGAGCATGAGAACGCAAATAAGCCAATCACCATCCTACGCATGGACATAGTTACAAAAGTTGGGCATACCTGAAGCTTGAGAACACTTGTCTTTTGCGATGACACAAACAATCCTGAATTCCCGCGGTCAGACAGGAACCCAGCCACAGAAACAACAGCAAGCAAACCCATCAAGATAACGAACAGACCAGACCCAGCTCCAAACCCAATACCATAACTGGGCCTGACAAAGAAACCACCACCGAAGCCAAAAGGCGAAGGAGCTGCATATGGTGCAGAATATGAAAAACTGGGTCCTGAATAGGTCCTAGATGAATAATCTCTGCTTCCTCGGCCAGAAGAAAATGCACTTCCACCCATCCTTCCTCCCGAGGCAGCCATGGCTGCTGCAGGGTCATGTGCTAAGAGAATCCCTACCAAAATCGCAACTGTTACAGGTCTCTGCAGGGCCTTCAAAGCGTCCAAAATTTGTGGGGCTGAAAACCCGAACACGCATTTCTGCTCCAGCCATTTCCTGCCTTCCTCCGTCTTGGGAAAAACTAACTGCATGTTTACTTTGCACACGTCAGTATTTCTTCTGCTCTCCTTAAGTGCAGGTTTGCCTTTCATTTGTAATCTCTCCCCCAAAGCACAGCAGAATTTAAATGGGTTGGCCCTTAAACCTGAATTTTTATTCTTATACTGACATATGTTTAGTTTTACCCTTCCGTCCCCTGCAACTACTGCAATTGCTTCCAAATTGCACAGAATTGCTGCTCCGGCCATACTTACCAATAACCTTTTTCCAATTCTATTTAATTCCAAATAACGGTCGTAGATTTTCACCAAGTTATATTTGTATTTGTATCGAACTCGAAGCAGCTAAAAAAAATTTGTTATTGAATTAGCAAGCACATTGTGCTCCCATCATGTTCCAATCTTGCTTTCGTTCATTTTCATCCACTAAATTGAGATTGCATGGAAAACCATGAAAATTTAAGGACCCACGTTTTTCTTTTCTTTTTCCTTTGCCCATGTGGCGGATGGAATTCTTCGTCCACATAATTAGATATCATTTCAGATAAATTCAGCTTCCCTGAATTGTTTGTAATCATGGATATGATCCATATCTCTTTCCAAATATAGAATAAGCACGAAATATTCAGAGGGAAAATATTGTAACTCCCCCATGAAAGACTTAAAAAAAATTAAAAGAAGTTTGACAAAATATTTGTAACTCAAAAAAAAAAAAAAAACAATATTTGCATTTAATAAAAATCTAGATGTTTGTTAATATGTGTTTTGTAAAAGTTTTTTTATAAAGTTGATTAAAAAGGATGTGAACTTTCACAATTGAGCAATTTTTTCAAAATATTTTTAAATATTATCATTTTTTACATATCAACAAAGAACAAGAATCACAAGAAATAAAATAATAAAAGGTTATATGTTTGGAATTGAATTCATGTCATTCAAAATTGATCCAAACCCACAAAATCAATTCAAAAAGATTTTTAAGTCTACACAAATATCAAGAGTATTTTACACTTCAAGGTCATTTATTTTCTACATTGTGGTGAAAAGTTTCTAGAAGTCAATAGTATTCATAATCCCACATTGATTTTGTAAATGCACATAAATGAGCATTAACCAACATGATTTTGTAAATGCACATAAATGAACATTAACCAACATGATAAATGAACATGAACATTAACCATTTTCTGGGGTGGTTTTGGATGTTTTCTTCCATACTATTTTTAGTAAGTCAATTTGTAGGGTCAGTGTCAACATTTCTATTTTTAGCTATGTTAGTGGAGGCATTTAATGTCGACATCCAAATATTTACTATGGTTTAGGATTTTGATTTAAATAATGATACTTTATAAAATTAAATTAAATATTTAACATTATCGTTATTTAATTTTATAAAGTGACTTTATGAGGGGATACTTTGGGGAGACATAAGGAGTTTTTAAAATTTAATTAAGTAAACCCTAAGGTGGACACCTCACTTGGAAATAAAGGAATATTTTAAAATTAAATAAAATGTGCATCTAATGCAAAATGGGGTGTGGGTTTTGAGTAGGATACAAAAAGTGAGCATATTATTACTGGTTTGGAGGCATCTAGGGTTCTTGTTGCCCTATGTTTCAATTTCATCAACAAGGCATTCATTTTCAAACTATGGCATCCCATATTTAGAGCTTGCAAGAGCTAATTTCATGTGCAAAAAGATTATCAAAGTCAATCAATTTTTTTGGGTATCTCTTAAATAGATATGTGATGTAATTTAATGAATTGGGTTGCTCTTACATTTAGGAAAACTTGTATTTTTAGATCATAAATTAAATCTAGAATTTTTTGTTATATGTGTTTCTAAACATTGTTTAAATTATTAAGTTATTTAATTGTTGCAAGTTTTGTAAAAAGAAACACCTTCTGCATTTTCTTCTTCTTATCTTAAACACATCTAAACAAACAAACAAAAATAAGGCAGAACAAGGGTGTATGTTACAGTGGTATCAAAGCAGTGTAACTTGTCATCCTAGAGGGTTTTGAGGAAAGCAGTGTTATGACAACTAATTGAGTAATGCAACTGTGATACCGCTTTTCTCTCATATGATTATTAATTAATTGTTGTGAATTTGATACAATAAATATTAGAGTGCGGATAATTTACAAGCTGTAATATTATTAAAATGGATGTGAATAACCAATGCAAAAGAATATGTGATAATTTGGTAAGAAAATCCAAAATAGATAGTTAACATGATAAATTGAATACACATCCATATAATTCATATACATTAACACCAAAACATATAATTAGTATTCTCAATATATTTTAGGGTCAAGGGTTATAATACTTATCTAAATAATAGCACTTGGAAAAGCCACTCTTACCATAAGAAGATGTTAGTGGTACTAGCTCTTGCTATGGAGCAATCTAGGAGGAATAAGTGTACTTCACCGCTACATGAGTGTTGGTTCTACTGAAACAATGTTCGACACCCTACAATAACCAAGTCCTGCCCAGGATGGTCCTAAGTGCACTTTTGTACCCCAAGTTAGACACACACTCAATGTGCCCCTTCTCCAATTGTCCATAGCTCACCCACCACTTTCTTCTTCCTTGAATGTTCTTCTTCATTGAATGTTCTCCCTCCTTTTCCAAGTCTCACATGAATTATTTATATATATCCTTTTAAGGGGTGACTTCCAAACCATTACACCCTTTCACAAAGGTTGCATCTAATAATTATTTAAATAACTAATTATTCTCCCACCTTTTAAGAGAGTTCTTATAAATATTCTTTATTAATCTCTTATAACCAAAGGATCATAATATCCTTTATTTTCGTATCTTCATTTTTAATTCTAAAGGGTTATTTCATAACTTTCTATTTGGGGAAAAAGTCACATAACCCACCCTAGAGAAACCATTACAATTTGAGAAGGAACATATCTAATACTGGCCTTAAGAGTCAACCAAAGGTAGATCCCTTTTTAGGCATCAAAATTGGTGGCAGAGAGCAACAGGAACCTAGCACTAGAGAAATGTTAAATGACCTAGCTAGAGGGCAACGTGAGTTACAACAAAGTTTGGCTCAAATGGTGGCCTTAATGAATCAACAAATTCTTGGAAATAACAAAAATATAGGGAACAATGTAGGAAACAATAGTGGTAATAATGGGGGACACAATGGTGAATCAAAAAATTCTTGAAAATAACAACAATATAGGGAACAATGCAGGAAACAATAGTGGTAATAATGGGGGACACAATGGTGGTAACCAAAGGCATGGCAGGAATAATGGTAATGGGGAAGGTTTACTGAATGATGGGGGTACAAATCAACCAACTAGAACCAAAACAACAAATTCTAGGCCTCTAATGCCTAACTTTCCACCTAGAGTTAACCCTTGGGTTGAAGTAGATCCTACCTAACATGAGTTATAAGATCAAATTTTGTAGGACTAGAAGGATTCAGGGCTAGATTTTTAGGTTGAGATGTCTTTCTAGTGCATGCAAGAATTAGGGATCTTATCAGAAAACCAATTCTAGCAACAATTAGTTTAAGACAACGCTCTCCAAGATCAATAGTTCAAATTGCACATTAAAATTTGCATTCACAACCAACATTAATAAGTTTCAAATCGACAATTTCATTATGCAAATAAAAAACTACAAGCAGATTGGAGTTTCTCAATTCAAAATGTCATTGGTGGAAATTTCTTTCAATAACTACAATCCCATATTCTTCAAACAGCCACAACACTTCAACATATTGAATTGTATTTCCCCTTATTCACACTCTCTAATTTTCCATAGTACAAAATCCCCAAATAGCAAGCACTCATCTGTCTCAGATTGGAAAACCCCACTACAGGCAATGATTTCCCCTTTTATATTGTTTGGTTACTTGGCAATGAAAAGACTCCCCAAAACTAATCGACACCACCAAGAGAATTGCATTTTTTGGATAATAAAATATATTTTATTACTGCTCATCCAGCTAGGAATTATGTCACACCCCGCTAATGGAAATCATTAAAAAATACATTTGAAGCATTCCAATGGTGTAGAAAATCCTTACACCCAACTACCTATTCACCTCCCTACAACAAACTCAAAAGAAATTCATTGAATTGATTTTTGAATGTATGAAACCACTTATTCCTTGGGTCCACGCCATGTCAATTTCCCACGCCCAGCCAAAATGTATATGCTGAAAATGCGTGTAAAACATTACATGATGTTTAAAGAAATTCCATGCCATATACCAAGTTGCCACACTTTATGAATTGAGCCCCCTCCAAATTTCATGAATTACCCAAGTCATCAAAAATGAACTCTAAAATTTCATATACAATCAGTAATAAAATAATTGGAAGATTAAAGATTGATTCCAAATTGAATCCCTCGGCTAGCTTCCCTATTTGTGGGCCTTTTATTTTATTATATATACATTTCTAAAATCAACATGCTAAATGTTTTGGTCGCCCAACTTCTAGATAATCCATTCGAAATATAATCCATTTCATCGAATGTCTTTCCTACACAATCCACCAAAACACAACAAAAACACCACATAATGAAAGGAAAACAAATGAAATTGATCATTTTTTGGCTGATCCAAGATTGTAATTACGCCTAGATGTCCTACTTGTAACATGCCCATTGTTCTACCCAATAATTTTACTATGTTTTACCCACAAGTGAATAGTTTATGCATCTAAAATTATGAGCAATAAAAAATTTATTTTCTTTTGAATAATAAATGCACCATTTGAAACATAACGTTTCCAAAATTTTCCATTGCATAATCAAAGAATCATTTCATCAATTCAAGTAATGATTTCACTTTACATATATTCAAGATAACATTTCACATTTACAATTTACATAGAGATGGATACATGATTACATACATAGCTTCAACAAGCTTACATGAAATTAGAAATACAAATGGTCCAAAATGTCCTTCTCCAAATCTTGGTCACCAACTACATGAGGAGAAGCATCACTCAATCACTTTTCCACCAACCATGGACTTACTACGGTCCCCTACACATCTACCAAACTTGGTGAGATGGCCCTTCCCTTCGACAAAGAGATTGATTTGGTAACCTCATAATCCTTAACATTTTCTAAGCATGGTGATGTGTCCTACATAACTATAGCTACCATACTATGGCTACAACTATATGCATGGCATTCCCAGTCTAGTATGTAAATTGGATCACAGTGAACTGACAATGTAAATAGTGGCTACTTACACTACTTTGGCCAAAGATTCATCACCCAGTACTTCGAGTGAGGGTCATCTATTTCACCACCTTCATAGCTCAATTTGATTTGACCATTAGTACTCTATACATAGGTTATCCCCTTTCCCATGGATTATCCTAACCCCAAGAATAACCTCCCGCTAACTCATATTTAATTGACATTGTTACTAAGTATCTTAAAGTAACTCTATCTTATGTTGTACATACATATAGTATTGACATACTATGTATAGTACTGACAATCTATGTATAGTATAAATAGAATGCATTCATATAAATTCCAATATAGTATATATATAAGTATAAACCAAATAGATAGGTTTCACAAATACAAGAAACAATTGAAAGAAACATGCAAGCATATCCAAGCATCATAACTCACGTTGAAAACATTATTTTCCATACATGGAAATCACAAATAAATAACCTTTTCAACATAATAGCAAAGGAATAGAAATCAACATGCCTATATGATAGCTTCAATTGATAATTCTTCCTTCCTATCTTAATTCCTCAAGCTCACTTGCAACTTCCTCCAAGAACAACCCAATTACCACTTCTAGCCTCTCACCAAATCTCTCAACAATACTAATGCAAAATAACAAAACAACTCACTAACTCTCAAGCTCTCAACTTACTTTGCACAAAAAATACAACAGAATAACAATGGAGTAATCAATATGAAAAGTGTAGCAAATGGTAGAAAGGGCGCCTCTATATATACTAAAATGTGAGCAACCAAAGGCTACAAACAAGCTAATACTTATGTCGCCTTTTTTTCTCCATGCAATGACTCATCTAGCTAACTTACAGATTGCAACACATAATAGTTCTCACATTACAAATGGTTGAGTTGACTTGCTTTAAGAGACAACAAGACTCTTTTACCGAGTCAAATGAACAAAAAGCTTTTTAGTAGGTTTCCTACTTGGTTTGAAAGTTGACTACCCCTCTATATTGCTTCCAACTTATCATTGACAGAGTTTATGCAAATCTAGAAGTTTAAGACTTCATTTGTGCTTCCAAAAGCTGTAGGTTTTAGCGCCACATTTCATATTTTAGCACCCTTATGAATAGCATTGTTAAAGACTTATTCCAGCATTTTAAACTGTATTCATTTCCTTTGCCAACATTTCACTTTATGCCTTTAAACATATGTGCCCTTTGACTTGGTCTATCTTTTGTTTCATGTGCAAATTTTACACTATGCAATGCATTAAATCAAGGCAACGCTATATGTGCATAAGCTTTATTTAAAATGCTTTACAAATATCAACTCTAGTGCTATATAATACGTTTTGGATATTTTTCAAAAAATTATCATTTCATATATTATATATAATTATTTACTCAAGATTATCAAATGCATTAATTGCCAGTTAACAAATATATATAAAATATATCGAATAACAATTATATATACATAATATATATTAATATATGTATATATATTATTTTATTTTATACATTAATATATATATATATACATAATATTACTTTAATATCTTTATAGAAACACTTATACTCTCATTTTCATGGATTGACGTATATGCCTGGGGTGTGGCTTATGCTAATAATGGCAATGTCGCCTCCGTGATAGGCCGGTCACCATGAACGTCATCCTTGAGCATACTAGATAAAGTCTACCTCATTGCTGCGTATATGTATTCACTCCGCGCTATGAGTTTATGTAAGACATGTACATATGCATATATACGTTTGTATATGTCGATATCGCAAATGAAATGCGCAGAGATTTCGCTGACATCAGAGACTTAATCTACGTTCTTCAATCCAGCGTTCGCCAAACGGATGCATGGCAATATGCTTGTTAATAGGCGAAGATCATACCATTTTGCGGTGACGGCAACTACTGGGGCTAGGTGGTATGGCAATAACACCGGTTAGGCTCGAATGGGGTTACCAAATTAAGTTCTCTACGGTGATGCGCCCTCTCTTTCTTCTGGTTTTGAACTTTTGTTCCTTCATCTTGGTACATCTACTAACAATGGTTAGGCGATAAGCAATGCATTTATATCCATCACACATATTTCATATATACTAGAATATTTTATAAGCATTAAATTGAGATAGGCTTCTGTTGATCATGTTTCCATCAGATTCATATGCAAAGCGTGATGCAGTATGGTACTCAAATCATTTTATTCTGTTAAATGGTAATTTTAACACATGTAGGTGTAACGCATATTCCCCTCTTTGAGATATAATCGCTAATGATTTTTAAATATCAAATATGATCATAGCAGCATCCTGAGAACATAACATCTACAAAACATCATTTTTAGGATTTTCAAAATCTAGCAAGACTTGTGGAAACTTTTTCTTCATTTCATCATAGTCTTCCCATGTGGCAGAATCTTTTGCATACTGATCCCACTAGACCTTGCATTGCAGAACCTCTCTATTACGTAAGTGGAGATTACATGTTTCGAGCACCTTGAGAGGCTCGATTGTTACCACTCTTGGGTCTTGTACCTATAAAGCATTCCAATCAATAACATGGTTATTGCCTAGTATATACTTCTTAAGATAGGGACATGAAATATGCTACACATCCTAGTAAGAGCTGACAACAAGGAAATTCTATACACAATAGGGTTGACTTCTTCAAGAACCTCAAAAGAACCTACGTGGCGTGGAGATAGTTTGGAAGACTTTCCAAACTTGATAGAACTCTTGTAAGGTTTAACTCTCAACACAACCTTATCCCCTACTGAGAAATTTATGGGTACCCATTTAGAATCGACATAAATTTTCTACCTATCGTTGGCTTTTGCTAGCCTCTGCTTGATAATTCTAATTTGTTCCTCCATTTTTTATAACATCTATAGCCCAAGGATTATCCTATCTTCTAGCTTATCCCAACTTATAGGAGTTCGACACTTTTTGTCATTTAATGCTTCAAATGAAGCCATCTTGATTACAAAATGATAGGAGTTGTTATATGCAAACTCAACCGAAGGTAGATAATCCTCCCATTTGTATTGTTGATCCATGTAATACATCTTTAGTAGGTCTTCTAATACTTGGTTCACCCTTTCAGTTTGTCCATCTATTTATGGATGATACGCAGAACTTATGTTCAATTGAGTTCCAAGTAAAGAAACACAAGTTTTTTCAAAATCTAGATGTCACACGAGCATCCCTATCAAAAATGATATTTTCAGGAATTGCATGAAATCTAAATATCTCTTGAATAAAATTTTAAGCTATTAAAGGAGCTCCATCAGTCAGATTCTCTGGTATGAAGTGAGCTACCTTTGTAAGCTTGTCGACCACTACCAGAATGGCATTTTTCTTATTCCTTGACATTGGAAGACCTTGCACAAAATCCATGCTAATAACTTGCCACTTGCTTTCTAGAACTTCATGTGGATACAAAAGACCTGCAGGATGATGATGCTTTGCCTTCACTCTTTAACATTCTAAGTAACTTGCTACAAATATCACTACATCCCCTTCCATTCCCTTCCAGAAATATAATGGCTTTACATCAACCAACATCTTAGTTACACTAGGATGTCCTGAATATGGTGCATTGTGAACTTCTTTCCATACCATGCTCCTTAATTCCTCAGTGTTAGGTACATAAATCATTCCCCTAAATCTCAATAAACCATTAGGTTCAAAGTGATATCCTTCATACCTTCAATCTTGTGTATTGTCTGAGAGTGCTTGCTTGACTTGTTCTTAAAACTCATCACCCTTATATTCTTGCAACACTTGATCTTTGAAGTCATTTTGGATTGATATAATCAAGGAGATATGCCTCCTATGACTTAGGGAACCAACAACTTGATTCTTCTTTCCCTTGATATAACTAATGTTGAAATCATAATCAAATATCAATTCCAACCATCTCCTTTATCGTGCATTTAGATTAGGTTGAGTAAACAAATACTTGAGACCATGATGATCAGTCTTTAGTTCAAATGGTTTCCCCAATAGATAATGTCTCCACATCTGTAATGCTTGGAAAACTACTACTAACTCCAAATCATGTAAGCATAATTTTTTTCATAAGGCTTCATCTTCCTTAACTCATAAGTTATGGCTTTCCCTTCTTGCATCAATACTCCACCTAAACCTTCTCCTGAAGCATCTGTAATAACTATAAAGTTACCATCTGGATCTAGTACCTTTAATATCGGTGTTGTGGTCAACCTTTCCTTGAGTTGGTCAAATGTTTCTTGGAATTTCTCATACCACTCAAACTTCTTCTCTTTCCTTTGCAATGACATGATGAGAAAAGCTATTCTTGAAAATTTTGCAACGAACTTTCCCATAAAACTTCTAACTTCTAACACATTCTTAGGCACTAGCCACTCTAGCAGTGCTTTTATCTTTGTTGGATCAACCACAATCCCATCAACTAAAATCACATGACCCAAATACGGTACTTCCTTCTAGAAGAAGGTACACTTCGAGAGTTTTGCGTATAGCTTATGCTCTGTCAATCGTCAGAGAAAAATCTCTAGATGCTTGAAATGTTCCTCTTCATTCTTGGAGTAGATTAAAATGTCATTCAAGAAGACCAACACAAACATATCCAAACAATCCCTAAATACATTATTCATTAGGTTCATGATTGTTGATGGAGCATTCATTAGCCCAAATGGTAGGATTGTGAACTCGTAATGACTGTATCTAGTTTTGAAAGTTTTCTTGAAATTGTCTTCGTCCTTGATTCTTAGTTGGTGATAGCCTAAACGTAGATCAATCTTTGAAAACACTACCACTCCTTGCATCTGATCAAAGATATCATCGATACATGGAAATGAATACATATCGTTTATCATTGCTTTGTTAAGCAACCCATAGTTAATACATAAGTGTAGCATATCATCTTTCTTCTTCACAAATATTACTGGTGCTCCCCAAGGTGAAACACTGGGTCTTATGAATCCCTTGAACAACAATTTCTCTAATTATGTCGTTAACTCCATTAATTCAAATGTGGTCATCTTATATGGTACTTTCGATATAGGTTCCAACCTTGGAACTATGTCGATGGAGAAATAAAATATTCTCTTGGGAGGTAATCCAGGTAATTCATCTAGAAATACATCCAAAAAAAATTCGTAGGATAGGATATTTCTCCATATCCATTTTTCTAGATTCCAATGTACCTCACCTTCTTTGACATCTTGAGAGTCTTGAGGTCCATAATATACATCATCTTGAGAAATGAAAT